>JXSR01S005317.1:45608-58679 GCA_000969725.1 Ophiothrix spiculata | reverse complement strand
GCAATAACACGCATGGTAAAAATCGATCTCGACCAATAAATACTTGTTGTGTCGTGTCTCTATCGATTTGATTGACAGCTAGATGAATAGTACGATTTCCTGTCTCTACCGCCTTGTGTCACGTCGAGAAAAAAAATCTAGCGACCAAGTTTTCCTGATATTCACCCGGGATAATCCCGGGAAATGAAAATAGAATTTCGTCTAATATAATGAGTCCTAAGTACTGGTAGTACTACTGGTTATCAGTCTGGGTTTGAAAAGTGACAGATTTCCACTGCGGCTTTTTCTCCCCGATTTTATCTAATTTTTTAAATTTGTCCTGTTTGATGATGACGTCACCTGCTGAATAAATGCACCTGGGTCCGGGGACAAGGCAATGCGTAAACATTTTGGTTCGTTTACGGAAGCTTTTTTTGCAGTAAAATCTCAAACCTAACCAGGTAAAGAACGCTTTGATTTACTCTATACTATGTTTATGATATCTTATGCCAAATATTCATGACATTTCAGTCATTGACAATGACTGAAATGACATTGTCAGTTCACTTCTTTTTCGGGTGGCCAAATTTGCCCAGTAGAGACTAGCCCGAGTATAGCAACATACTTCAAATTTTTTATTATCGTATTTTTTAGGTAAATAAAAACCTCCGCTGCGCGGAGGCTAGGGGAACAGCTAAGTAGAGACTAGCCTCTGCACAGGCTTTCCGATGTACATACATCTATAGGCCTGTGAGAATCGAGGTGAACATTTTGCAAGATTTTCGAAGTTCATATAGTCATGATTTAAAGAAATTGGAAAAAGGACAAAACAATTTGACCATCAAATAGGGAGGAGAAAACATTCCTTGACAAGAATGAGGTACTCGATCATTTGTCGATCGTCTAAATAATCCACAAAAAAAAGATTAACCAAAAACGGGAAAAAATCACTATCTGCAAAAACAGAAAGAATCGTTTTCTACAACGTGGTAAACAAAAAACCTTTGCTTTGCCACAGGCCAAGTAGAGACAGGTATACCGTAGAGACACATAATAAAGACTCCCAAAAAATTTGAATTTCGTAATTTGAAGATATTGGGAACAAGCGCTGGAATTTCAACTTTCATTTGACACCGTATAATTTCTGATAATTGGTCATTTTCACAATCAATGGTGTAACTTTGGATTTGACACTTTTTGATCTGTAACTTGCTAACCAAGTGACAAATTTCTATGATTTTTTGCCATGTAACTGTCCTAGGTAAAGCCTACCTCAGGTAGCTTAACCAACTTATTGTTAAGAAGTTTTGATAAAGATTAAGTCAATTCATCAACAACTTTTACTATTCTGAGGACCGTAGAAGCAAGCTATACATGATGTATAAAGGCTTGGATCCAACAAATTGAAGACTTGTCCAAATCAATTCACAATTCACTTCCAGCTCAGGCATGTCAATAGAGAATTAATGTGTCTCTGATTGCAATAAACACACCTCCCCCATATTCATTCCGATCTTTGCAAAGAACAGTATAGTCTACAGGAAACAAGGAATTAGGTTTGCATTTCAAAATTGATCTTCGATTCACAACCGAGGATGATGTCAGGCTTGTGATGGTCAACTTCACTACGAAAAGCAGATTGCTTTGCAGAACTTTTCAGGCTATTACAGTTGATGATCATTGGTTTGAGTTTGTGATATTTATTTTTTGGAGGTAAAAATCTTCTCTGATTCGTTGTTTGGTTTGGCGTGGAGGTTTGCGGTTGTTAAGATTGCTCAAAGTCAGTTTCAGAATCCAAAGTTGAGAAAGGATTCAAAATTTCTATCGATCTGGTTCCAAATAATGAAGAATGAAAGTTTGGGCATCCACATTGGTAACATATCCAGGAGAAGGAACCACTAATGTTACACATGTTATATGGTAGTTTAGGCTAATGAAACTCGATTCCGAGTTTCCCGTCACATTTTTTTCAGCCCACAATGAGGCAACTTTTTCATTATTCATTACTCATTATTTAAAAATGTCATTACTTCAGCTTTTTTGTCAACAAATTCCAAGGTTGTTCGTTCAACCTTTCGTTTCAAATTATTTTTGAGCTGCTTATTATCCACTGCTTATGCCTTTAGAACCTTATTATAGGTCCTACTAAGACCAAACCTTTATATTAAAGACAAAAAGCTACAGTGCAAGACTAAGACCTTGCGAGAAAGGAAGAAAAAAGAAAGAACAACAATGTAACAAAAAAAAAAAAAAAAACCTTGAGAACCCACCAAGAAAGACCCAAAGATGCTGTAACAAAAATAATGAAGTAGTCTTAAGATCAGGAAACACAAACTTAAGGCAAAGACCTTGAAAAAACAAAACAAAAAAGACAAGAACCTACTAAGATACAAAGCTATAACCCAAAAACAAAACTAAATCTATGTAAAAAAGGCATCGACCTACTCAAGATCCCAATAGACCTTGCAACAAAGATAAATATGTGACCTGCCCAGTGCCTACCAAGACCCAAACTTGGGACCCAGCAATAAGATATTTTCAAAAAAGCAAGAACCTACTAAGACCCAAAACTAACATAATAAATAAACCGAGATCATACAGTATCCACTAGGATCCAAAACTAAGATTAAAACTTGTAAAAACCTGCTCAAGATCTAAACCTAAGAACTAGACCTTGCAACAAAGAGAATCTACCAAGACCCAAAACTAGGACCATGCAACAAGAAATTTACAAAAGCAAGAACCTACATGTATATCAATACCCCACAAAAAACTAAAACTAAGTCTGATAAAATGAACAAAACAAGCAAAAACAATAATCAAGAACAGGTATGATTTAAAACAAAGTTTAGACCCTGAAACAACAAGAATTGGAATGAAAAAGTGAATATCTACCAAGACCCAAAAACTATGATTACGACCCTTCAACTAAAAGAAAAACATACCTCAAAAAATTGCCAGAGTGTAACATAAAAATATTCATATAGTGGTGTTTTTTCGGTTTTTGATCTACCGCAAAAATACACCACAGAATATAAATATTCATAGTATTAATATTCTGTGGTGTTTTTTTATGGTATAACAAAACGTTTAATATACTTAAAAAAAACACCACAGAATATCAAATTTTTATTTTAAGAATCATTCAATGTGTCAGGCATGGATTTTGCCGACTTTCAGACATCGTGATCAGGATTTGTCTCAACTTGGCCACTTAAACAGGAGAATGATTAAGAGATGATGTTGGTTATCACAGTTAAAGTTAAATACTAACTTTGGCAGATGAGTTAAATTTCTTTGAAGCATAAATAAAGCTGGTAATACTCCATTCATTTGAGTGTGGCAGTTCAATTTCAAAGTTGTTCCAACTAGACACATTACCAACAAATAAATCAATGGTGTTATCAATACAGTTTGATGGAAGTGTCGTGACATTACGGCAAATCAAGCTTTCAGTATCACCATGTATCGGAGGAAAAAGAAGCCTTCCCTCACAGAAACAAACTTGTGTGGAATTGATGGAAGAATAGTTAATTTCACACGAGATGGTTTCAAAAGTTTTGTTGACGTGTAATTATAGTCATCATTACTGTTATGACTAGTGATCAATGTAGAGGCGACGAAACCGTCATATCTTCTTGGATGGTGCGTCAAATACGTTATACTATGATTGGCAATAGTTTTGTAAAAAGTTGTTTCATAGAAATGTTCCCCTACTTTGGCTATATTTGAAAATTGAGAGGGTTGTATCACATTCATGCGTATTTTCACAAATTTGCGAATTCAATAGTCTGTGACAGTTTGTTACAATTGTCACAACAACAATGACCTTTTGCATAAAGTTTTTGCTTGAACGAAAGTTTTGTATGGCATGATAAGCCATGATGAATTACAAGGTTTGGTTCACTATTCAACTTCTGACTACTGATGATATAGATGAATGCTTACGCTGCCGGATATTGAGGCAGTTGAATTAAACAGCATATACCTACCTTGGACTCCAGTTCAGGTGCAACAGCACAGCAGTATATAATTCCAAGAATAAAATGAGATGGGTTCTAAAAGTTAACAATGCAAATCTAGAAGACTGCATCTTTAAACAAAAAGATTGATTTGTAATTCCAAGATTTTCGCGGCACTCGGGGTCGAGAACGAGACTTCCGGATGTACATCGCAGGAGATCCAAATTGGGCAGTCTGACATGGTGGTGGACAGTCCATGAAGTATCTCAAAATCTGCGTAACAGGAAAGAAACTCCAAAAATTCGCCCAACACAAATGAAAGAAACACACAAAGGTGTTCTGGTAAAAAGTTGGAATTAAAGAGTACAAGTGTAACACAAAAATGGTGAATTTTTGGTTGAATTAAGTTTCCCCGGGCCAACAAAAATGCGTCATCACCCAATGACTGCAACACTCACATCCAATGGATGGTATACCCGATAATTCGACAGCATTGATGAAGCACGCTGGTTCCCTGCTCCTTTAGTCTTTTACACTCACCCATTGACTTGACTGAGCCGATAGCGAGAGGAGGGAACCAGCGTAGCTACAAAATTAATGTATGGTCAAGTCGGCCCAAAACCAAGTCGCCCCATGCCTTCTCGGCCCAATACCAACTGTGCCCAAGAGAAATGGGAATTCGAGAAATGATAGTGAGAGTTGGATATAGGTAAATCAGGGGGTAGATGACCCCCCCCCCCATCAAAAAAAATTGTACAAATGCTAAAATTGATTAAATTATTATAATTTTAGGACCCATCATATATATAAAAATCGGCTAACTGTGACCTACCATAGGGTCAGTAGATCAATTTCAAAATGTACTTTCGTGTACAAAAGTATTGTAATATCGAATACAAAAAGCCCTGTATCTGCTAAACGGTACAACTTTTAAAATAAATTCATAAACTTAGTAATGTATTTTGCTACTTATCAACTTTTAAGAAAGGGAACCCTTGAGTAGTTTGGACCCCAGCTGGTCCCCCATGAGCAGGACTTGGGCCCTTGCAGGGGGCCATACATGTCAAACCTTTACTTATTTTTGGACTCGCTTATACTCCAGTCGCGGATAGAGGATCTGAATTTTACGGGGGGGCGGAGAGTGTATTTTTCACCTTTTATAACAAAACATTGACCAAATTAGGCTGATTTTGCAGGATTTTGCAAATTTTACGGGGGGCACACGCCCCTTCCGCTCCCCTCCCCCCTGGATCCGCGCGCTCCCCTCCCCCCTGGATCCGCGGCTGCACTCATGAGTAAAACATGTTACAATTATTTACCCATTGAAATGGCCTCTCCTCTGGTGGTATAGATGTGCAGAAGCTCTCTTGCTGTTGGGTTTGGCTTTGCCCCTCAACCCCATCAGACATTGCCCCTGGACCTCTCTAGAGCCCTTAAGGGGGCCCTGAACCAGGCTGCCATGCCCCTCAGGTAGACCCTCGCCATGCATACTTCATATGCACAAGATTGATGTTGTAACATTCTTGGCATTTTGTTAAAAATAATAATTGGCTCATGAAGACCTTAAAATTCATGACCTTCCAGGGGGGCTGGACCGCACCCCATTTGAGTCGAGTCCGTAAAGTGAGTAGGCTTTTTGACTTAATGTTGGCAAGCTTGAAACAGGACAAAGGTGGTAATAATTGATCGTAAACAAATAATTATTGATCATATGATATGTTTTAGCTTAAAATAACAGGGGCGTATAATTACCCCATCGATGTCGCAAAATAACAACAATTACTTATCTCAGGCTGATTAGGACATTGATGGAAAAACAAAGCAAAAAAGGAAGAAAACAAAACAAAACAAATAATTGGTGAAGATTATGGAAAAAGATAGAGAGATAGAAAAAGACAGAAGAAGAAAAAAGTCAAAAAAGAAGGAAAGCAAAATATTTAATAAAGTATATAAATAAAAATAAAGACATGAAATACGGAAAGTGACCGCTGGGCCAACTTGGTCTTGAGCCGAGTTGGGTATGGTAACCAAAACTGGTAAAGGCATTTTTGGGATTTTCTTTTTCTTTCTCTTGTCAGTTTGTTAAACCCGACTTAAATTAAATTTGGGTCTACAAAATAGGAAAATACAACTGGAAAAACAACCATGGCGCGCAGAGAAAGTCATGGCAAAATGACAAGTCTTTTTTTACCTTCGTTACTTGTAACGCCGCTGCCTTAAATTTCTGCGCTCATGCTACGGTCACATTATAAGCTGAACTGTGTGTAGTAATCGGAAGGAATCCGCAACGCCGGTATGACATCGGTATGACACTAGTGAATGCTTATGGTCAGTCACTGGTCAGACGCCGGTGGTTATGAGACCATAACTGAAGACATCCTATACAAGCCGCAAGGTTTTAACTCAGAATTAAATTCTTGCGGCATGCTTCTGCAGCGTCCCTACGGCTCAAGGACACCGCCGGCCAGTCTCCATACGGACACTGTCCGGACTCTGATCGGTCACCGGCTGGTGTTTGATCGGTGTCCGCTGAATTCTACCAAGGTTATGTGACCAGGGTATCCACCATCGATAATAATATACATTTTCCACGAATTAGAGTGTTGGCACTGGAGCACAATAAGGCCACAACTTTGTGCCTCTGATGTAAATTTTCATGGGGTTTTAAATCCAAGGTTGCAATTTAGGGTCTTATCTTTCAAATCAAAATAAAATAAACAGTGTAATATTGATTTGAAATTTTCGTCTTTTGTCCTAGTTGGTATGGAATTGCTCTAATATTGTTAAAATTGAAATAGATACCTTTTCAGAGTCATTCTTTTGAGCAGCATGTAGCTTGCGGGATCATTGCGATCCCTTCATTCAGCGTGAGGGTGAATCCCTCCTACAATGTAGTCACATGACCACCTGTTAGGGCTGTCATGTGACAGCAGATCATTGTAGATGGCTGGCAGTTCGTATCATCCATCCTTGTTGAGTGTTGGTTGCTGGCTACGGATTTCAATAGATTCTCTTATCTTCCTCTTCTACTCTTCCCGTGCAACAATAATGACATCCTCCATGTTTATATTATGGTTCAAGTTTTTTGTTCCCCAATGACATCAACACTACATGTATAGACGGAGTGGTATTACTCCTTAAAGGTGGACAAGGGTTAAACACACCCATGGAATTGAATAGCATTTGGGAATTGATAACAAATTTATATTCTAAACTATCCGGTGCTCATCAGGTGGTACAAACTAGTCAATATCATAGATAAAGAATAACCCATACATGATGTAATCAACATTGAAATTACATGTGTAAAAAGGAGGTACAGTCTTTGCATTTGTAGATTGCACTTTGTACAAAATCTCATAATCTCTATTAAATCTCTTGGGCGGTACTGGACAAGAGAAGATATCGTGTGTATCCCATCCTGCAATATAATGCTTCCTATGGGAAATTTTGTACAGGAAGTCATGCGAGTAGTTAGTGATGAAACATAGCCAAAATGCATCATTGTATCAATTTATGGACATTTCATCACTAACTACTCACATGATTTCCCATACAAACAATCCCATAGGAAGCTATGCATGATGGGATACACACCGTATCTTCTCTTGTACCGGACATTGTGTACCAGCCGATGTGGCGTTGTTAGTCGCACTTGCAACCCTCACAGGTATAATTCCACTAATTCTACATAGAACAATGATCTATAAAGCCACTTACAGCTGAACCGCAGGTGACCTGGCGGGCCTCTCTTGTCAGTTAACCAAATCAGTCGAGTCCAATTGTAGTGCTAGGCAATGTTAGCCATGGAGCTCAAATTAGGGTATTCGGGTAGCCTCAATTTCTGGGCCCAAAATAACCTAAGGCAATAAGGCAATTTGCCGTAGGTATTACCGTCTGAATACAGCTTTAACATGTAATGCCTTGCATGGTGCCCTTTTAAAATTGGCTAAAATTGCCTGCCCGCCCCCAAACCTTATTTTGGGCCCTGCAATTTTGTCTCCATACTGGAATATATGGCATTGAGTTGTGTACTATGTCCACTGTAAAGTGTAAATCTATGGGCAGAACTCTGATTTTGTATAAAAAATGTCTTCAAATAAAGTGAGAAAATTTCTAACAATCTAATGTTTTAACTGTTTGTTTCAGCAGAGTGACCGACTCCATTGAATCTGCTATGTTGTAATAACAGGACAGATCTGATATTTATAAAATGGACCAAACTATACTGAGCAGAGTTGACATTGGCAGGCAGCCATATTTCCTGCAGACTTGCCTGTTTGCTGGGGGCCATGAAGGATTCAGACTAACCCTCACAGATGCACTGAATGCTTGGACAGGAGAAGGTAAGGTCAAGGGTCAAGAGATTCCACAAGACAGATTTATTACTTACAGATTCTGTTTGAGGGGAAGTTCCATGGACCCTTTTTTTGACCAAAACTCAGTTCCACAAGACTGTATGATTGATAACCTGGGAGGCACAAAAATTTTTTTGAGTACCCCCTGGCTTAGGATATTCCCTTTTTCCATTTTATTTTGTAAATATAGTTGCACAACTTAATTGGGAGTCTGAAGAACTCCCACCCTTTATCCACCCATTTAAGTGGAAAAATGTGAACTCCCACCCTTATACATTTGTTTAAGATATCAAATCCCACACCCATTGAAAAGTGTGGATTGCCCACTATGAAGGTCAAAGGGCAACTTGACATTACCTAAAAGCAGCCATATTTCTTGCAGACTTCCATGTTTGCAGAAGGACAGGAGAGATTCGGGTTATCTATGTTATGAATGCTTTGACTGGGGAAGGTAGAGTCAAAAAGTCAATGCATTTCCCAAGGGAACCATGTTTCATGCAGACTTCTCTGTTTTCTTGGGCCATGAGGGATTCAGGGATTTTGGTAAAATTTAAAATAAAGATATCAGAAATATGAATCAAAAAGTGAGAAAACATTTCCCCTCAGAACTATCAATTTAGATGATTTCAACCTACTTTTAAGATGAAAATTGTAACCAAATTGTTCAAAATGTTTTTTTCTGGGCTTGATTATAAAAATTAGTTTCTGAAGTTTTTTTTATTCAAATATTTGATTTGTAGTTTACTTTAATTTGTGATAATGATAAAAACAATATATAAACTGTGAGGCTCTGATCGCCCTTAGTTTATATGATGCTAAAAATGTTGTTCTCTAATTTTTCATGTTCCAGTATCTGAAGATGATATAGGACCTTTAGCTAAGAAAGTTAACATGGACAAGGAAGAGTTTATTGAGCTAACTAAGAAAGCGCTAACACAGATGGATGTTGGCAACTTGACATTTGAATACAAGGTTTGTGATGGTCTACAATATTCAAGAGATGTTTCTGATCATTAGAGTAAAGTTTCTTGCAAAACAAAACAAGGTGACATCATGGCCTGACCAGGTCTTGAACCCAGATCTTCTGTACCCAGTGGTCTAACTGCTTAGCTAAGATTGTTTGGTACACCAAACTTGACCATGGAATTTAGCAAGGGGATTTGGTATTTGCCATCTTCTTAGTTCAGGATATAAGTTCACGAAATACCATAGGATGCCAGTATATGGCAAGTCATGTTTGATTCAAAGCATGGCATTTATCACAAAACCAACAGATATGATTGGTTAAACAAATGCTAAAATGTACATGTAAGTTGCATTCATCTTAAATCAGAATTGATGATAGTTTGTCACAATTTATCAGTCACATTGTCAAGATAAAGCGAAACAGGAACTGGTAAAACATGTCATATACTGGCACTCTATGGTATAGTCAAAACAAGTAAATCTTGACTTGAACTGGGCACCAACAGCACATGCATTTTATGATGGCAGCCATTCCTAGTGGGTTACAATCCCTCGAACTTGCCGCTTCAGAAAAACTAACCCTCACACTAGCTATCTTTAAATAGCACTGGTTGTACCCGTAATTATGTTACATCATGATAATAGAAATAAATCATCATAGAACAAGGCCTAAAAAACCTGTTTGATTGGCGTAACCCGACCCTAGATATTTGTGTTTTTTTAGCAAATTAGAAAACCTCCAAATCTCAAATTTGATGGGAATCGATTCATTGGGGCCTGAGATATGGCTTGCAAGACATTCAAAATGACAAACAAAAGATGTGTTTACAAAAAAAGTGAAGATGTTTTTGTATATGTGTCGTATATTTTGTATTCTTGTATGTGATACATAGACTTGAAAAATTACAAAAAAAAAAAAAAAACCAATCAAACAAGGCCCAATCAGGATGCAGGATTTCGGAGCACTTTTAGTCGTTCATCTGAGCAAGTCATCATGTTCATTACTTAATAAACCCACAAACTCCATAAAGCCTATTGGCCAACACCAAGTAAATATATCAAACGTTGGTTACAGACATGCTAAATAAACTACCTGTTACTACAAAATATCACCACGTCTGATGGAAAGGCTAATTAACATCATATGCTGATTGTAACATATCTGTTATTCATTTATTTTATAGGCAGATGATGTAGGAGATGGAGGCAAGGAGTTTTCTTGGAAGAAGATTATGACTGCTGGCAATATCAAAGTAAGAATCATGCTCCTACTTAATCATTCAGGCTTTTAATTTGTACTGGGATCTGAGGAACCCCATCACAATTGTCTCAAAGTTGTTTTTCTCTGGTTCCCAATTTTGTTTTCTTACTAACGCTTGTTGTTTTAAAACCACTGTGTATGTAGGCCCTTGTTTATGCTCATATTTGCAGTGCGTGATCTGTTGATTTCAGTTGTTTAGGCGAGGTCTACACGTAAACTAATCGGCAACAGCGTGCCGTTATCTGAACTAGACGGCAAAGTCATATTTGGGGCATATGGCTGGAACATATTCAATTTGATGCTTTAAAATCATAGATATTATAGTACACAGGCACACAGTCAAATGCGTGGATAAGAAGAATTATCAATATGTTTAAAGATAAATGGAGAAATAGACTGTTCCGACTTATGCAGATATCTAAACCACATTGCCGATTAGATTACGTGTCTCCCCTTACGTTCACGCTGTTGACACTCGCATTTCGTGGTTTGAAATGAAAATGAACCCTCAGATTCATGATGTCAATCAGTTCACATCATTATGTAACTGTGCCAAAATCAGGAAAATGAAGGTTTCACAATGTGAGGGTTTGGCCAGATCAAACCACTGAATGGTATATAGCTCAACCAATAGTTCAACCAATCAATTGGTAATTGGTCTTTATCAACGGGTGAAAGCTACAGCCGAAAGCTATAAGGCTGTAGCTGCATTACAACAACCCAGAGAAGAAAATATTTCAAAACTCAATGGGTCCTTCCAGATGAATGTCCTTGTAATAGATCATTCATTTTGAAAGAAAGCACCATTAGGTCTTGAAACATTGGTTGTAGGGATTGTTGCCCTGTAAATATGGCCATGTGGCTCTCAAAACATGTAACTTAATCTCATTTGGTCTTCGCCAGACTGTATAATAATATGGAGACATAACAAAAGAGGTAATATATAGTTTTTCTATGTGATAAGTTTTTGCCAGATATTAAATTTTTTGATTGGCACAAAATCCAATGTGCTAAAACACACAATCGAATGTGCCAAGACATTTCCTTGTGATTCGTAAATATTTGTATGTTTCAGTAAGGATGTGTTAAAATGCAGGCTGTGTAAATAGGGTCTAAAGGTGTGATTCCTTTTATATGTTTGCGGTGCGTTTTGTACTGTAAGGGTACTATAGTGGTGTAATTTAAGTGTTTTTTTTTTCTGAGATGCAGTTGCTTACGACTGCGGGATAAAGATTTTTTTCATTAATAGTAAGAAATCAAAAAAATGTTTGCATCCGTTTTGCGTGCTCAAATTTCAATGCACACTGAACGCATGCTTTACTAACGCGTTTGGTTAATCACGCGCCGCATAGCTGCGTAATATATACGCGGGAAATATGCAGACGCAGATGTGCCATCAAAGTAATCAAATTTTATCAAAAAAATGCCAGTTTTGGTCGTTTTTCTTGAAAACTAACACGGTGACCATATTTTTTTATTTCAGTATTTTGAAGAGCGCATAAAGTGCTTTAACATATGTAAAAATTAAAAAAATAAATGGAGGATTTACTATTTTACAAGCACATAATGATAGACATTTTGGAGTTTTCCCAATACTTTGTATGGTTAATCGGGTGTTTTTTTGGGAAAATATGTACTTTTTGAAATGCCTGTATCTCAAAAACAAGCACGGTGACCTATAGTTTTTATTTTAGAATCGTTATCAGCACAAATAAATCTACCAAATATTTAATTTTTAAGAAAATAAATGGAGTATTTGCATCTCAGAGAAAACCCCTTAAAGCACACGATTGAATGGAGCTGAATGGTATCAGGTTGAAGCTGAGATTCAGTTTTGTCCATCCATTTTCAATGCGGTTCCATTTCATCATCTTCTCTGATTGAAAAGTTTCTGCACGACAAAAAAAAAATTCAAAACAGATGAATCGCTCAATAGGGACTGATTCAATTAAACAAATGCGTTTCTGGATAGCAGCACAGCAAAAGGACCGAATAAAAGGAATCACTCTGGCTGAAAACCATTATATCAATTCAAAACACACCGTATGTGGAACGCACGCGGAACTGCATTGAAAACGGGCGTGAAAAATTGAATCTCAACTTCAACTTGATACCATTCAATCATGTGCTTTAAATTATACAAATACCAGTACCCTTACAGTGCAAAACGCACCGCAACCACACAGCAAATGGATAAAAGGAATCTCACCTTTAAAAGGAAAGACAGCTTTTTTTTATTTTTTGTCTCTCTGTTTATTTATAGTTTCAGTAAAGATGTTTTCCAATGGAATTATAGTATCCTTCAGAAACAGACGCTCTTGTAGTGATCTTATCAGTTTTAATGTGAACAAACTCTCGGCTTTTAATTTCAGTTTCAGTTAGGCTGTCTTCAAATGGAAGCTGTTGAGGACCCTTCAGAAACCATTCAAGACTTGTTCATCTTTAGTATAGGCCATATGAGTAAGCTTAGAGAGGACATCCACAGACTAGAGACGGAAAATGAAAGGTTATCAACGGAGAGGTCCAATGCTCTCAAGGTGAGAAA
>JXSR01S005314.1:45073-56356 GCA_000969725.1 Ophiothrix spiculata | reverse complement strand
ATTTATTTATTTGGATTTCTTTATTCCTATTTATTTATTCACTTACGGTATTTATTTATTCACTTATTAATCTATAATAAGTTGTTTTATCGATCTCGACCAATAAATAATTGTTGTGTCGTGTCTCTATCGATTTGATTGACAGCTAGAAGAAAAGGACGATTTCCTGTCTCTACCGCCTTGTGGATTAAGTTTCAGCAAGTGTGGCATGTTTACATAGTATTAATGATTTGAATTCCTTTTTTTCCAGGGGAAATTGACCGCTAGGGAGCGGGTCAATATTTTGGTTGACCCCGGGTCATTTGTAGAATATGACATGTTTGCTGAGCACAGATGTACAGATTTTGGAATGGATGCAGATGACAAAATGGTGAGCTTACACAATGCTTATTATTTTGTGTATTATTTCCTGATGTTCCAGTTTACCCCAATCTCCTCCCATTGGCATGGTGACACAGTGAATATATAGATAGAAGCAGACCTACGAAATATGTGTCACAATACATAAATACATACATACAAAAATTTCTTATAATGCGCAATATCCAGAAACCTGATCAAGGCGCAGAAAACATGGCATACAAGGAAATATCAATCAAAACAAAAAACAAATACAGTAAAAAAAAAAATCTAAAAATAACTTGTGTTGTCTTTTTCCATGGTGATACAATCAATGCTTTAGAATCCTCAGGGGTGTAGGACGTGACGTCATCAGATTTTGAAACCCTCATTCAAAAAACTTGAATTTTAATTAAAACTCGAAAATTTCATTTAATACCTTTACTTAGTGTATAAAAACATATGCAGATTTCAAAATCGTTGTGGTTGGGACTTGTGATTATTTTTAAAGAACTAATTTTCATTTTTTTTTAATGCATTGAAATATACGGGCGATACCATGGATGAATACAACATAAAATCTGAGTAAACAGTTAGGTAAACAGGCAATTTATTGCGCGTCCACCATCGTCTGGGCATCCTGTTATTTTTCCTTTCCTTCCATATATATCTTCCATATGTGACATACCACTGTAGTGAACCCCAGAACCAAGGTAATGCTCTCTTTGTGTGAGATCAACCTGAGTGGGGCCTATCAAATGAGAATTCTTGCTGCATATTTGTACATTTTGATAAATGCATTTTAACATGTGAATTCAGTTCCTTCCATATCTTCCGTATGTGATATACCACTGTAGTGAACCCCAGAAATGCTCTCTTTGTGTGAGATCAACCTGAGTGGGGCCTATCAAATGAGAAAGTCCTGCTACATATTTGTACATTTTGATAACTGTATTTGAACATTTGAATTCAGTTCCCAGGTGATGGTGTGGTGACAGGTCATGGCCTCATCAATGGCAGAATAGTGTATGTATTTAGCCAGGTAAGATAACAGCCCTTTCACTCTTTTTAGCCAAGGTTTTAAAGGGACTGGCCTAGATTCTTCCCACTAATTTTTTCCATACATATATTTTTTACTTGAATCTATAGAACATGTTTATAGTAATATAACCTACAAGTAGTTTCCATGAATTTTGAGGAATATTGAAGAAAATTGCAATTCTTTACTTAATTTATTTTTGACACCGGTGCAAAAAAGTGGTGTGAAAACAGTGTTTCTAGTTTGAAAACTTAAAAAGATCTTGTTTCTACACCTGTGATGGTCAAACAAATTATTTTTGATGAAATTGTTTCTCTTTCAATATGTATTAAATAATATCCAGGAGCTTTGTTTGATCTTTTATCTGGTAAATCCATCTGAGGTACAAATGCAGGATTTAGGAAACACAGGATAGACACACCACCATTAAAGAATGACATATTGTGCAAATTAATTCCCTCTCAATTTGAGCCATTTCTTTGGACTTTTTTGGATTTTACTATACTTTTAAGCTTTATTAGAGCATTTCCATAAGTGTTTAATTCTAGGTGGAATCTAGGCTAGTCCTTTTAATTCCTACATGATAACACATCAGCATGTGCTTGACCGTCGTTCAATCAAATTGATCATGAAATGGTTATTCAGGTCAGTGAGGTGATAATGTCACCTGAAGAACCATTTCATTGACCCAAGACTGTCCAATATGAATGTATGAAAATGGCAGCTATGCAGATCCAAATATAATTTTATCATTCAGCAAATATAAATGCTATAATTTAATTGGTCAATTGTCATTTTCAAGCCATGAAAGATATTTTCATATTACTCTGTTAAATTTGCCAGAAGGGTAATACGAAATTTTCGTATTGCACAGCTCTTTACAATAATTAATTTACGCGCACCAGTTAATAACTACACAATACGAACTATGCGTATGTTGTTTTGTCTGTGTAAGAGACGGATCAAAATACCGGTGCTCCAGCGAAATCGGAAATTTACTTCAGTTGAAAATGGAGTCGATTTTCAACAAACAAGTAGCCCAAAACACTGGGCGATTTGAACTGTATCTCATGAAGAAATACAAAGAGAGGCGCAGGAAATACCAAAGTTTAATAATGCTCTAATGAGAAAGCAATCAGTGCGTTACTTGAATATTGGCATGAAATATGATGATGGCCAAGCCCAATTTCAGTATCGCCGAACTTGAGACTCTGCTAGAAGCAATGAGTTTCAGTGCCAGAAACATCAAGTAAGCTTAAATAATACCCTGTTCACTTGTCCAATTCAACTTTTTGTCGTCTGATAAACCATTAATACAACTAAACGCCCTCGTTTTGATAGTTTAGCAAATGATTGCTCACTAGATGATCTAAGAATTGCCAAAGTGTTTGAACCTTCATAATTATGCTGGTGTGGTATAGCTCAACGGTTAAAGCGGTGGACTACGGCTCAAACTAAACTAAGTGAAACACGTCAACAAGTGTTCGAACCACGGCGAAATTTATAGTGGTTAAATTTTGTTTTACTACCTTATTTTTATATTTTTTCATTTTTGTTTTACATGTTTGACTATTTCACTATATTTGCCATTTTATTTTGTCTTTCATGTAGTATTTTATTTTATTTTCTATTTTCGAATTTATGGCTCTAACACTGTTGGAAACAATATTTCATACAATGATAGAACTACATCCAAACAATTGCTTTTATGTGGCCTCATTAAAACATAGTGCTACATTTGCAAAGCTAATACAGAGCTAAGCCATTAGGCTAGCGGTTTGTATGTGTGTCACGTTCACACAAGATCATGGGTTCGAACCTAGACAATTCCAGATTTTAAATCACTTGCAATTGAAATTATAATGACTACCAAATTTAAAGAACGAAGTATGCTACTCTTTTATCTTATTAATAAGGCGACTCTTTTATATTGTTATATTTTAATAGTTTTATTTTGTGTTTTCTTTTATTTTTAATATTGTTATATTCTTTTTGAGGGTTCCCTCATTTTTTTTTTTTCTTTCTTTGTTTCTTTCTTTCTTATTTGATCTTTTTTTTTTTTTTTTTTCTCATCATAATAACATTAAACACTTATTCTACAGAGTAATTGGGGAGTCCCAAGATATTAATGAGATGGTCCTCACTTCCATCATGAGCAACCGAGATGCCGCTCTTCTTGAACCCACGGATGATGGTGTCTTTCATGGTAGATGACCTCGGTCCACACTTACCCCACCCACTTAGTCAGCAAAATTCGCCGTTGACTAGCTGTCTTGTTGTTATCATTCGCATACTGCTGTAGATTCTCCTGCAAAAGAAATTACAACACAAAATTAAAATGGCAATGGCAATGAAGCATGCATACAGACTGTCGCGTGCATGAAGTAATTACCTGATTGACGTTCAACAGGTCGTACGTTATAGCTTCTTTTGTTCGTTGTCAATTGGTTAAATAGAAAATATCAGGGTTTTATACGGTCACAAGTGTCGTGTGCAAAAAAAGTTTGTATGGTTACCAAGTAGTTGGCCTATTAATGATGCGTTTTTGTGATTTCATATAGGCCCATCATTGTGTTTATTATCTCTTTATGTATCAATTTCTTCGGATTGAAACGCATTGTTGAGTTGTATCTTGAACAAACTTTTACTGGAATTACATTAGAGCGCTTACGTTGGGCAATTGTATTTTTGTAATCTGTTTTTTTACATAAAATAAAAGTACACACACACACACAAATTATCAAATTTCCTATAAAACCGTATACTTTTATGTATTGGGGGCAATTTGATAAAGCAATCCAAGTACAAAATAAAATTGTACTTGGATTGCTTTATCAAATTGCCCCAAATACATAAAAGTATACATTTTATAGATCTATGTAAACACCCTAAATAAACATGTTTACTAACTTCCATGTGCTTGATGAAGAGGTCGCCGCACTTCTGTTTGAACGTGCTGTTGAAAGCCACATCCAGAGGCTGCACCAATGACGTACAACCACCGGGTATCAAGGCTGGTGTGGTGCCTAAGGTCTTTAGACTCTGCAGAACATCATCAGTCTTCTGAGCTCTGTGTACATCTGCTACCAGAAGAGATTTCAATTTTAGCACCTTCGTAGCAGGAGTCCACAACTCTCTAACCCATTCTTTCTATAATTTCTCATCACACCAAGCCTTTTCCTGGAAGGCGACATAAATGCGTGTATCCCATGCATCTCTTTCTATTTGCTTGATCCGTTTGCCGGCACCTCTAAATATAATCATAGGTTTCACTCTGGGCACCCCATCAGCGAAGACTTGTCAGTTGGACCGTGCATTGTCTTTTTTCTAAGCCAGATTTGTTGCCACCAACCCAAACTGAGTTACTCCCTTTCTTCTCGTATGTTTTGCCCCCTCCACCAAAAAACGCCATGGGGGTCTGATCCATGTTGGCAACCGAACTCAGAGTCCATTTCCCAAGGGGACTTTTCCGTTGCCTCTTTCCTGCACCCCTTACAGCATTTCTACGAATGAATCTGTGGAATTCCTGTACTACTTCCTCTTTATCCTGCGGAGGATGTTGAGCTGCAGATGTGGATGTTAGCAAACAAAAGTTCTCTCGTTTCAAGAAATTCCGAAACCACCCTTCTGAAAAAGTCAGTGGACATGAAGGGTCCATCTCAGCCTTTAACTGTTTGGCCCTGCTCTTGATCCACCAATGCTTAATTCGTAAGCCCTTCTCCCGCTGCTCTTGTAGTTCGCGCAAAAGTCTTTTCTCCAGCTCAGGCCATGTTGCCTTCCTAGAACCCTGTAACCTACTGCTTTTCGATTTACTGGACAAGAGATGGCCATCTTGTCCAACCCATCTTAAGATCATTGCGTTTGCGATTTGGTATCTTTTTGATGTTGAAGATAAGTTGGAAGAATAGTAGTAATCTATTATTTTCAATTTGAACTCTTTCGTATAGCTTCTGTAGCTTTGACGAGCTATTTTGACTATGCGAAATCTAAAACAGACACGCTGTTCTGACAATCTTCTAAATTTTATTCCAAAAGCTTTTCCAGCTCTTTACTTATCGTTTTTTAATGCCTGAAAACGAAAGTCCCAATAAATCAGCAAAAACGTTAATGTAAGACTTTGTAAACATGGTAAAGGGGTTTAACTTCAAAAACCATGAATTTGGCACATAAAAAGAAAATATTGTCATTGGCATGTGTTACCTTGAAATGTGAGATCTAGTTTGGTGAACATTATTGTTCTTTGTGAGGAGCCTGGATTTAGCGCTGGAGCCCAGGTTTGGATGGTTCGTCCCGTTTTGTTGATCATCCTAACTGTTATCTCCTAATTTTCACTCTCCTTGTTAAATTTCCTGCGTCCCTTTGAAAATGATTACGTAATTCAGTGAGTAAAACAATTATGTTTTTCTGGTAGAAGACATTTACACAAAAGGTGGAATAATAATTCATTTAGGTCATGGAATTTGTGCTTTCAACCATCGCACCCGCGTATGAATTTTGAATCCAGATTCGTGGTGCATTGTACATCATCATCCAGCATAAAACCAGAGATAATGAAAATAATCATAATCATTAAAGCATTATAAACTCTCAGGGGGGGGGCAGTCTTTGTAATAATGTATACGCGTATGAACCTGTCGGACTAAAGCGACCACCTCTCTTTCTATTGAAGCTTATTTATATATAGTTAAAAGCCAACCAGTATATCAATTTCGATAGAAAATAACTTTAATTTACTTTAATTATAGGTGCTTTTTGAGCAGATTTCCCCAAAGACACCACATTTACCATGTTTACAACGATTTAGGAGAACTATGCGCACCTACGTATGTCAATGTGAGGACCGCCCCCAGGATTGGGGGATGCCAGCTAATTTCTTTAGTATAGATTAATGAACCAAAATGTTAGGTCATAGGGATGGTAGAATATTTTTGATATTACATGTAAAATTTCTTTCTTAACGTAAAATTATTGGATTTGAATTAAAGGGACAGAAAATATATAAAGCATAATAGACATGTAAAATAATGATCTGAATTTTCATTACGCTGGAAGAACCTTTATTTCATTTTGAGGCATATACTGCACTTGTAATTAACCCCTTACAATATAATCAAATCTCCTACATTGCACATTAATAAAAAGGACACCCGTGATTTTCTCGTCATTTCCAATTGGTAAAGCAAATATGAAGGTTTTCCTTTACAGTTGTCTGGCTGTAGGGATGCGCCATTATGGCAGCAGCAGTCTCAATATTGGGGAAGGTTACCACGTCCGGAGGGACGGGAACAATCGCCATGACAGTAATGCTGTTGCTATATTGACGCGATCGAGTATCTCAGGTCAAAAAAGCTAGCCTTAAACGTTATTTTGCCGCAGTTTTGGCGCCAATTTTTGACGATGGGCTTGTGGTCAAACGTTATGCAGTTTTGAAACCAAAGTCTCCGCCATTCTTCCATTCAGCGAGAATTGGTCATGCCCAGAAATGCTCAGTTGGATTTTTATTAATGATGAAAATGCGGAGAGAGTAAAAACGTTGCTGTCTGGTCACGGCATCAAATTTAATTTGACATGAATTTAATGTTCAAATTACATTATTAAAAATAGTGACAATTAGGCAAAATAAGGGGAAACATCAAAAAAAATCAACAAAAAAGAAAAAAAAATCAACCCCCCCAAAAATAGATAAATTAATATTAAAAAAAGGAAAATAAAAATAAAAAGGAAAAAAAATCATGATTATGTTCAGGTTTTTGCCTGAATTCAGGCAAAAATGCTTGGATCTTCATTGTACAAAAGTATTGGGAAATTCGCATTTTCAGACAAATTCAGGCAAAATTACAAAAAGCCATAACCATCCCTGAAACAATATCTAAATAGACACGAGTAAGTTTACCAAAGAGACTTACCCGATCAATATGATTATGAAGACAAAAATGGCGGAATGGACGTGAATCACCAATTCCGTCCAAACGTCTTCTTCCTCACACTCATAAATTTCTTATGCATGCCAACTGCCTTTTTGATTTGAAGAGATGCATGTTAGAATATTTGAAGTATAGGACACGATTTTCAGCAATATAAAAGAAAACAATGGTGTGATGAGGTGGACCTGCTGAGGTTCAAACTCAGATTGGTCAATGTCTACATACGATAACGGAAACCACTGAAGTCAACCGCTTAACCGTTTGAGCTATCTATGACTACGTACCATGGAAAGGAAAATTGCGCCTGTAATGTCTCAGTAATATAGTATGTGATTTGCCAAACTATCATAACGAGGACGTTGTTGAAAAAAGTTGAATTGGACAAGTAAACAGGGTATTTTTACATTTTTGTTTCTACACATGTGTACTGAATGATAAATTCGTTATCCTCTGTTTGTTCTTATGCAATTCGAAAAATATTAATGGTTTAGGCTTGTATCACACTCAGCTTTCAGCCTCGTGTGATACGAACCCAAACCATTAATATTTTCTCTTATTGTATAAGAACAAACAGGGGATAACCGATATTATCACTTTGTTGACTTAAATCCTTGAATCCCGTTGGTCGAAAATCAATTAATATATAGCCGTATTACATATTTTAAGTCTAAAAATGGAAAAGGTATACTTTAGGTCCCATCCAAAACTATACCCTAACCCTAAACCCTAACCCTAACCCTAAAACTAACCCTAACCCTAATCCTACACCCTAACCCTAACCCTAACCCTAACCCTAAATTAAACCTAACCCTAACACTAACCCTAAACCCTAACCCTAAAATTCTGGATGGGACCTAAAGTACACTTGGTCCCTAAAAATAACCTTGACCGCGTAATAAAAAGTTATCACGCAGGGATGACTGCGCGTGTTGTGTTTTTATTGCGCGCTTGCAAAAGTCGCGCACGCAAACTTATCCTCAAACCGTGCAATACGGTTATATATTACCTGTTTGGCAAATCCGTATTGCTTGGTTGACTTTTACCATTTATGAAGACAATTCGGGTAAATTTGAAATCTAATTCTGCATAATTTTCGTTTTAATAATAAAGATGCATGCCTACACCAAGTGATAATTCGGCCTCATGTGATACAGCACCAAACCATAGATATCTTTCCATATTATTCCTAATAGTACTCTCCTGATGAGTTGTCTCCTTCTCTTCTTTACACTGTATGAAAAAAGTTCTCCTGACCTTTTCTTACAGGATTTCACAGTTCATGGTGGTAGCTTATCTAGTGCACATGCTCGCAAAGTCTGCAAGATAATGGACCAAGCCATGGATGTCGGAGCGCCTGTCATTGGTCTCAATGACTCGGGAGGAGCCAGGATACAAGAAGGGGTAGAGTCACTGGCTGGGTATGCAGATATATTTCAGGTGTGTAAGATTATAGACCAAGCTTTTGTTGTAGGTGCACCCCCGTTATCAACCTGAATGACTCAGGGGGAGCCAGGATACAAGAGAAGGGGTAGAGTCACTGGCTTGGTATGCATATATATTTCAGGTGCGTAAGATTATAGACCAAGCTTTCGTTGTAGGTGCACCCCCATTATCAGCCTGAATGACTCGGGAGGAGCCATGATACAAGAAGTAGTAGAGTCACTGGCTGGGTATGCAGATATATTTCAGGTGTGTAAGATTATAGTCCAAGCTTTTGTTGTAGGTGCACCCCCGTTATCAGCCTGAATTACTCCTGGGGAGCTAGGATACAAGAAGGGGTAGAATCACTGGCTTGGTATGCAGATATATTTCAGGTGTGTAAGATTATAGACCAAGCTTTTGTGGTAGGTGCACCCCCGTAATCAGATTGAATGACTCAGGGGGTGCCAGGATACAAGAAGTGGGTAGAGTCACTGGCTGGGTATGCAGATATATTTCAAATGTGTAAGATTATAGACCAAGCTTTTGTTGTAGGTGCACCCCCTTATCAACCTGAATGACTCAGGGGGGTGGGGAGCCAGGATACAAGAAGGGGTAGAGTCACTGGCTGGGTATGCAGATATATTTCAGGTGTGTAAGATTATAGACTAAGCTTTTGTTGTAGGTGCACCCCCGTTATCAATCTGAATGACTCAGGGGGAGCCAGGATACAAGAAGGAGTTGAGTCACTGGCTGGGTGTGCAGATGTATTTCAGGTGTGTAAGATTATGGACCAAGCTTTTGTTGTAGGTGCATCCCCGTTTTCAGCCTGAATGACTCAGGGGGAGCCAGGATGCAAGAAGGTGTAGAGTCACTGGCTTGGTATGCATATATATTTCAGGTGTGTAAGATTATAGTCCAAGCTTTTGTTGTAGGTGCACCCCCATTATCAGCCTGAATGACTCAGGGGGAGCCAGGATGCAAGAAGGTGTAGAGTCACTGGCTTGGTATGCATATATATTTCAGGTGTGTAAGATTATAGACCAAGCTTTTGTTGTAGGTGCACCCCCCTTTTCAGCCTGAATGACTCAGGGGGAGCCAGGATACAAGAAGGTGTAGAGTCACTGGCTTGGACAGTTGGTATGCATATATATTTCAGGTGTGTAAGATTATAGTCCAAGCTTTTGTTGTAGGTGCACCCCCCTTATCAGCCTGAATGACTCAGGGGGAGCCAGGATACAAGAAGGTGTAGAGTCACTGGCTTGGTATGCATATATATTTCAGGTGCGTAAGATTATAGACCAAGCTTTCGTTGTAGGTGCACCCCCATTATCAGCCTGAAGGATGCAAGAAGGTGTAGAGTCACTGGCTTGGTATGCATATATATTTCAGGTGTGTAAGATTATAGTCCAAGCTTTTGTTGTAGGTGCACCCCCGTTATCAGCTTGAATGACTCAGGGGGAGCCAGGATACAAGAAGGAGTTGGGAAGTGACCTTGACCCAGGCGTTGTCAAATCAAATTTGACCTAAAAATCACGTTTTTTAACCCATTTGTATTGTTGCACCCTACCCGTATGTGAGGGGGTTGATCCCATTCATGGATCAATTTTACACTTAACTAGATTACCTATCAGATCTGACCAAAAGCAACATAAGTTTCCAGATAGTTTCCTTATAAACGCCTTGTGAGATATGGCTGAATAAAGTGTTTGTATGGAAATACTTTAGACCACGAGTGTACATAAACATAAAGTTTGTGAATTCTTAAGTATTTCTTTATTTACTAGAAACGCCATCGCGTCTTCTCGGAGTGAAAGGGTTAATGTACTGAATCATTCTTAGGTTGCAAGGTTTTCAAGAAGGGGTAGAGTCACTCCCAGGGTATGAAAGATATATATTTCAGGTGTGTAAGATTATAGACAAAACTGTGGTACTTATGTTGAATATATATTATATAAACCCCAAAGTATGCAGAAAGAAGCTGATTAACACACCCAAACCAATATGACCATACGTTGAAGTGAACTAGTTCGTATTTTTTCAAATCATAACAACCCACCAAATCTTGCTGAATATTCAAATGAAGTTATGTTCAATGTTTGTCTATGTGGTAGCAACAAAATTAGCCAAAAATGATACCAAAATCATGAACGGTTTATGTACAAAAAATATTAGCATCAGTGCTTTTGTCTTTAATAATCAATCCTTATAAATCATTACTATACTCTATAAATCTTGAAGTATGCAACAAGCAATCAGACTCTGTTGTTTTCTACAACATTGTAATAACTGGTAGTTTCTGGTTTTGTATTTTGTAAGAGACAAGTAAGTAATGATCGATTAGGATTTATTAAGCCCAAGTCACTAAGGTTTCTGTCGACAGGCCTTATGTCAACATAAATGTCGACATTATGCATATCTCGACATGTCCACATGAAATCTCAGTTGTCAACAAAACTTGGCAAGTAAAGTAAACTTAGATTTAATTGTCAAGTTATGACTGTAGCAAATTGAGCTTTAACAAGTGTTTAAATTGTTGCATAAATAATTTAATACTTATTA
>JXSR01S005313.1:199066-210295 GCA_000969725.1 Ophiothrix spiculata | reverse complement strand
ATATTAAACATCTGCCAAATCAGCCCAGCAACTTCTCAAATCATAAAATAATACCTTAAAATATTCAAAAATTCTTAATAAAATCAAATGACTCATAAAATATTGATCCGACTTATTTCGCTTTCAATTTACCACCAATAAGAAGTTAAGCAAATTAATGAAGAGATTTTAAAATGCACTTTTAAAGAACTCAATGAGTTCAAAAAGATCATATTAAAACCATTTAGTCTTGGCATGCGGTGATGTTAATTAGTTATCAATTTAAACAAAAAAAGTAAAATTTGTAGCGATACTTCGTTTCAAAACCCGGCTTATTAAGATGTGCCCCAGATCCATCTTTTGACAAAAATTGAATGTATAATACGAGTTTGGTTGTCATTATTATGTAACAGTGCGAGATGTATGAGATGTCAAATCCATTGAAATATGAGTCAATAGAGGATCGCATAGAAACGACGAATCTTAACTGGTGTCAATAAACGCTCATTTTCAAATCAAATATTTCTATTTTCAGACTGTTGTTTCCTCTCCTCTTTTGATTGACAGTTACTAGTATGTTCAATAAAACATGATGTTCATAAAACATAGCTCATAGCAACAAAGTGCTCCTTAACTACAAATTTGGAAAAGCTAAGTGAATCAATGATTAAATGCATGCTGAATTAATGATGGAATCAGAGTGTTTTGGGAATGTTGGTTTTGCCCTACAGCGTCGTCAGAAGAAAAATATTTTTTTTGTAAAGTTTAAAAAAAAATCTCTGTGTAGTGGTAGAGATCTCATGCGTATACACACTCTACTCTTTCCTGGATCAGGTCCAGAGAACAAAATCAATAAATAAATGGAATGGGATAGGAATGATTGGGAATAAATCGCGGATTAATTTTCCATCGATGTTCTCTTCGCATGTACTTCCTAATTTTCACATGCTCACATTGATTTCCTTCCTCGGGTTTACATGATCTTTACGTAACGAGTTAAAATTTGGAAATCATGTGACACATTAAATCTTGAAATTCTACCCAAAAATTGTTTCAAATTGCCCTGAAATGAACTGCTTGTTTCCTTGGGAGCTTATGAATAACCATTGTCTTTATGAATATTCATTTAGTTAATGCAGACGGGGTTTATTGCACGAAAACAATTTGGCCTCGTGAGAAAAGCTCACAGATTCATCATCATCATTGTCATCAACATTGTCAAAGTTATCGTCTTCATCAGCTTAAATCATCATCATGATCATCATAATCATATTTACTTTTGTCTAATTTTGCATGAAAATTTACGATTTTAGAAAGGAAATTGAAACCTTCATTTCTTCACACATTTCTGAGGTTATGCATTGTCTGCTAAACCTACCATACCAAAAGCACATTTTTGACACTTTTTTTTTCTAAATAGATTAAACCAAAACTCAAATAATTTCCTCCAAATGTTGTGTTATCCCATTTTTCCAAGATTTTGATGATATTTTGAATTTTTAGACCCTTTTTTTGGCATGACATTCAAAATTCAAAAAATCAGCAACACTTGCAATGTCTGAATTTGTATTAAAGTTGTAATAAGGATTTTCAAAAAAAAGTGAGATATTTGTAGCTTTTATTGAAGGTAAAATAGCCAAAAACATATTTTGTTTTGGGGAATTTTTTTTTCACAAAAGGTTATTTCCAGTGAAAAGAACAGCACCTTTAAAATGTTCCTTGTGAAATTCTGTTTCCAATAATGATACCTTTATCTGATTATAGTTTCTAAAGAACTTTTTTTTGTCTTTTGCAATTGTTCTATTGTAATCACTGAGTCCCATCTGCCAAGCTTTTAAGACATTTCTTTATATTTTGCAGATCATTTTTCAACCATAGTAAAGACAATACTTCCCATCAAATTGTTCCTGTATTGTATTTCTTTATACAAACTTGCCCCGCTGACCCCCTCCAAGCCATGTCTTGTTGCCAATGTCAGCCTAGTATGCAATGTAATACTTGATAAGGACAGCGAGGTAGTGAATGTAATCTGACCAATTTAGACCCACAGCAGATTAGAGATACTTTTATTCCGCTATAGGAATCAGAAGAGGCACATTTGAAGGTTTGGACTTTGTTAGTCTTTTCATAGTCTATGGTCTATCAGTTTCTATCCACATGGCCCCGATTTTGGCACAAGAGCCAACTAAAATATCTGGAAAGTCAAACTCAAATTTGTTTTAACCCTTTAAACCAGACGAGCCGGGCTCACGTATACATGTACCTTATACCCGATGAGCCGGTTTACCGACTTTTAGGTCACATGTCAAAAACTTGGAGTATCTGTCAACATGCAGGAATGGTCTTATTTGTATCGGAAGACATCAATGAAGCTTTGAACAATGGTTGATGGGACATTTTTGCTCTTATTTACTTGACAGAGGTAAAAAATTCCTCATATGTTCGTAAATTTGATCACAATTTTCAACAAATGTAAATTCGCCCATAGACTACTACGTAAATGTTGGTCGACATAAATAGCATTCTTTTGTGAATGCTGCTAATATTGGACAACTCAGACTAAAGTAAAGTTAAAAACTAAAGCAAGGGAAATCAAAATCAAAGCAAGTTCAGGGGTTATATTGTGTTTTTTAACTTTCGAGTTGGCCCGAGTCAGCGGTACAGATACAAGTGGAATGGCCAGGGTTCAAAGGGTTATAAAGTAAAATTTGGAACTATAGGACTTTTTACCAGATCTTTTTTCTGTAATTTGTGATTTTTATCTGATTTTTTTGAAATATTGTCAAATAAAAATCAAATGTGACTATTTTTGCACAAATTAAGTGAACAATAGATCAAGTTTTTGCTTAAGTAACTTTTAATTTGGCATTCCAGAAATTGGTGGTGCCTAAAACATATATTTTGCACCAAATTTATATATATTTTGGTCAAAAAACTTTGCGGCCCGTTGCCACTTAAAAACACACCTAAGCCTGACAGAAGTGCCCAAAGAAGTGAACTATAGGGGTGGTCCCCTACAAAAGCAAAAAATAACTTATCAGAATCATGCTCTTAAATGGCAAGACATATCTGATAGCTACAACATTATTGAATGTTCTTATAATGTTACATTTTACAAGAGAATGTACACAATGTTTTTGGTCATATGATACACCATAAAAGCAAACGAGATAAAAGAAAATAGCTCTGGCAATAAGCTGATGGGCTGGAGGTGGAGTAATGGCACCATGATGGCTAGCGTAGTGGGTAAGACAGGTAGGAAAAGCAAAAAGAACTAGGCAGTAGCAGAGATGACTTAAGGCCATATATCAGGGGTCTCTCCAATGGCACCATGATGGCTAGCGTAGTAGATAAGACAGGTAGGGAAAGCAAAAGAACTAGGCAGTCGCAGAGATGACTTAAGGCCATATATCAGGGGTCTCTCCAATGGCACCATGATGGCTTGTGTAGTAGCTAGGTAAGACAGGTAGGAAAAGCTAAAGACCTAAGCTGTAGCAGAGATGACTTGAGGGCATTATATCAGGGGTCTCTCTAATTGAAGATATATAATATACTAGTAAAGAGCATGTTCTCATCAGGGTTTTAAACATGGGTGTGAGATACAATGTATCCAAAAAATAAAAATAAATGAAAAGACATTCATTCCCACAAAATAGGTAAAAAATAACCAATTTAAGAATTTTTAAAACAATTTGGACCTAGAAAGGTTGATTTACCATTTTTCTTATTTATTTGAAATATTGAGACCCTTATCGCAAGATTTTTTAAAAAATGGAAGCCATGGCAAAGGATATAGATTTTGTGTGAAAAAGTAACCAATCTATACGGCATATCCCTGTATAGATCAATGTGCAAGTACCCCTCCCCCTGGTGGTTTATGGGCAGTGCAGGGAGTTTCGATTCATCTCTTCTTTACCCGTGGACCCGACCAAAGATCTTTAGTTATAGCAATAAATACTCTTGAAGCAAGCCAGGTATAACCAGGCCCATAGCCAGGATTTTTTCAAGGGGTGCAGATATTCCAGAGGAAATTTTTTCGTTTTGGTAGACTCTAAACTAATTTCAGTGGTTTTCAAAAAGTTTTTAGTTAGTGGTTTTACAAACGTTTGGTGTAGTAATTTATCAAAAAAAGACCTTTCAACAGGTATTTTGGAGGTTCTTTTGTGGACCTACCAGCAATTTTTGTGGACCTTTTTGGCAGCTTGGTGGCTACGGGCTTGGGTATTACCAAACATGCCTTCACCATGGCTTTCAAACATAACGTTCTCAAACATTATGTTCTCAATTAGATATTGCCTCTCCGGAAACTTTATTGAGTATTTATTTAGATGTATATGTAGATAACCTCCTTTATATGCTTCCACCATTTTTGAACATAAAAAAGGCCTTAAGGCATATGATTGCATTAAAAAGCTATCTTTTCATGAGAAAATATTTTGAATCATATTCCATGATTACACAGAAGTCATGATTTTGTCACAATCACAGGGGCATTCTAAACTCACATCATCTACACAACCTGACCAGCCTGTGAGGCATTTGTGATTTCATATTGATATTTTTGACAGCAATCAAAATGCGTGGATGATTTTTTAAGCCAATACAGGTCATTTTCAGCTGGCCATTTGTTAACTTGACCGCAGCTTATAAAGCATATTCCTTGCAGACATATTCTATGTTCATGAGTCAAAATAGAGACGATAAAAAATGACCGATCGGATATCGACCAATATTTTGCTTTTGTGGGGCGTTTCATCCCTGAGCCTCGGGGTCACCTGGTATGTGTGACAATGTTTCAAGTTATTAACAAAAAAAGAAAGAGGTTTTCTAAGGCAACAAAAAGGAGATTTGAGAGAAAAGGGGTCTGTGTTTAAAAGCACAGATACTCTGCTCAAAGTACACCGCTGCTCGAAAGTATACTTCCACACAAAACTTTATTCAGCCATATCTCAAAAGGTGTTTATCCGATTTTCATCATTTTTTGACAGAATCTATATTGTATAATTATTGAACTAACTAATCTGGAATTACATTCATTGCATTTGAAAAATATGGCATGTAATTAATGTTATTACTACTTTCGTCTACACATAAATAATTGAGTTTATATACATATTTGCATATTTGTTTTAAAACTTACAACCTGAAAATATTCTATCTGGTTACAAGGTAATAATGAGGTTATGAAAAATTAATAAGTTGCATATTAATGAGATTTGTACTTGTGGTGTATTTGTATATGGCCCATGAAATCAGCCATTTCTATGGCAATGGCAGGTTAAATATAAAAACAAACATCGATTTATTCATATTGAATAGATAAGTTACCTATACTAGTATCAATCTGTGATGATTTTAAGTCGTTTATTATAAATAATGAGGTTTCTGAAGATTTTTAACTATGCGAAAATACTTTTGAGCGAGAGTGTATAAAGGAATATTTTGATGAAGTCGACAGTTAATGTCTGTCATATACAGAGTTTGTGAAATAAATATGGAGGGATCTAATGTTGTTTTTCACTATATGAACATTTTGCAAAAAACCCATCCTTTTTTTTCTTCAAAAATTGCATAAGTGAGGCGACGATGCCACACTTGTTGGATATTGCTGCAATACCAACATCCGGTAAGACCCGGGATATTGTTACCTGGGTCTTAATTTGTCTGCCCACCAGCCACAAAAGGTCGGGAACCATAGGGTAAAAATTTCCCAGCACCCGCCTAAGAAAAAGCTTGTTCCTTATCTTCATCTTTGTACCTCCACATAGGGCCAAAAAATAGTTGTGTTGCCCTCACAGGTCCAAAGTGGTGGGGACGGCCAGGCCGCATTTTTTTTTAAATAACCATTACAGATGCCATGTGTAACAGAAACAGGGTCATAAACAAAGTTTTTCTTCTCTTAAACAACTTTGCCAATATACACATTTTGGAACATTTTCGTGGCTGGAAATCAGGCAAAACTCAAGAAATATTAAAAATCAAGAATTTTGGTGGGGAAAAAAAAAAACGGGTCGGGATTTTTCACAATTTCGACCAGGCCGGCAGAGGGCAACACAACAATTTTTTTTTTTTGCCTAGTCATCAAGAACTCGACATGTGAGTGCAAGAAAGTCATATCTGCAATGGCTGCCCCAAGTTATATTCATTTTACGCCTTTTCAGAAGAAAGAGAAAAATCCCTCAAAATGTTCCCATCTTGTGTCAGTGGTTCTTGAAATGGTTCTTCAGGTGACGCCGTCACCTGAAGAACCATTTCAAGAACCATTGACCCAAGACTGGAGATTTTACAGTGTGCAATTTAAATTTATTACAAATGGCAGCTATTGCAGATATGACTTTCTTGCATTCATATGACGAACTGTCAAGGGCCTGATCCACACCCATATATTCACAAACAGCATATATTTGACTGGTGCAATTGTAACTCAAAATTTCTCCCCGGTCTTGTAACAGTTTCTCTATATGTGACCCGTCATATCGAAAGGTACCTTAAGGTCGGCATAGTAAATTACGAGATATGGGCCATTAAAAAGCTGAGCATAGTCAAAAATCATGTCCAAGGTCGAATTTCTAATTTCATCAGAAATGTTACCTTAGAAGTGTAATCATATTAATCAGCTTCCAACATCCAAAACACAAGACAGATGTTTTAAAAAACGAGTTAAAAATCCTTTCTCCATTCCAGTTTTACCAGTACAGAAACTTTAAACTTGATTTTCTCAGAACTATAGTTTTCTTAATCAGCCCGATGCCTTTTATCAATTTGGATGTAACTTTGCAATCGAACATCCAATCACCAAAAGCAAGGTGTCATTTTAAAGCTTAAAATATAATTTTTCAGATGAGACCAAAAAATCAATTTTCATTTTGGGACCCTTACGGTACCTTTCGATATGATGGGTCACATATAACACTCTGCACTTCTCACATGATATTGACTTCTCTCAACAATCGTGATTTCTAGCAAACACATAGAATTATTGGGTTTGGTTTTCAATATAGAAATATTGCAAAGCAAAGTGACACTTCTTAGTAAACACAATTTAATCTTACAATTCCCTGAGACGGTCACAAGATACAGACGCAAACCCCCATGGCATCTCGTCATGTGAGTGCAAGAAAGTCGTATCTGCAATAGCTGCCTTAAATTACATTTATCTAACACCTGGTCACTTGAATGGAAAAAATCCTTCAAAATGTCACTGCCATAAGTCAGTGGTTCTTGAAATGGTTCTTTAGGTGACAGTGTCACCTGAAGAACCATTTCAAGAGCCACTGACGAAAGACTGGAGATTATACGTGTGGTGCTCTGGCATAATGAGCGGAAAGTCGCGATTTTCAAAATTGAGTTTATGTTGTATTTTAATTCTCTATTATCTCAGCTTTCCAATGATATATAATATGTCATACTTTCTTTCTACAATTTTCATTTAGAGATCGAAATATAAAACAGTCCACTCAAAATCTGGCAGTAAAAGATTGTCGTAAACCGATTCTAAAGTTACTGATTACTATAGTGCATTATAGCAAAACGCGATCAATTACCCGTGAATTATTGCACTTCACGGCATAAATGACCTTCAAAACGCGAAGTGCAGATTAACACGTATGTACTAATGCGTTTTATGTTAAAAAACGAAATTTGATCTTTTCACCATATTTTTACTTTAGCAGCCGTTTATTCAAAATTTTCAATCGCGACTTTCCGCTCATTTTGCCAGAGCACCACACATACATTGTGCAATCTAAATTAATGACAAATGGCAGCTATTGCAGATACGACTTTCTTGCACTCCCCATGGCATCTCTCCCACTTTGCCGTATTAGACAAATATCACGATTCATGATATTGATTTATATCGTTTATCAGGTGCATTGCAACTTAACAGTGGTTTTATCAAAAGTACACAAGTGCTAAAACAACTAGGAGGGATAGGGAAGGGGTGCATTTGCAATAAGGCATGCAAGTTAAATTACAGACCTTTACTTGAATGATCAACTTAAAAGTCCCTTATACTTCAATGTGGCAATACTTAGAAACTTATAGCATTCACGAAGCATTGATATTTATTATTGTGAACACACAATTCTGAATGCATCTTGCAACAACATTTATGCATAGAAATTTACTCAAAGTTGATAGCTGGATTTGCAAAGAGGTGGAGGTGTTCTTCCCATCTCCAGCAGATTTAATAGACATGTTTACAGCATCTCCATGACAATGTCGCAGAGACCAGTTTTGAGATGTTGCTGAGACCATATTTTGGGTTGCATTGAGACCAATTTTGAGATGTCACAGAGATCAATTTTGCAAACTGCAGAGAACATCCAGACGCGGTGGCCATGCCTCCTCAAAAACAGATATCCTGCTGCAGTATCAGACGTTTAATTTCAATACGAAGAAAAGTAATTCCTCGAATAAACTTGAATTACTTTGCTATGAATGGGGTTCATGCGTGAACCCCAGCGGATTTAGAATACTATAATAAAGTGTGTCACTATATGAGTACTTTTATTATTATTTGAATAAAGGTAAAAATATGAGTTTGTAATTTTTTAAATATCAATGCCAATAGAACGACACGTAAAATGTACCCTAAATTTGCGTTTTCAGAATCAATAAATTGGTCAATAAATTTAGTAGCTTCTTCTAAATCGCCATGATTACGGCCGCCCCCGCCTGGGAACATCTTCAGCTATGAAGTAGTCTCATACCCATTGACATTTAATGCTAAACAGGCAATGCGAAAAACTGCCAAAACTTAGCAATGTAAATCAAAGCAAGCACAAGAGATATTTTCCTGCAGGCTCTTCAATTACATTTCCCTTCCCCGATCAGTTTCCCTCCCTTTCCTTGATACCGACACCTAACCAAGTTCAAGGTCACAAACTTTCCTTCCAATCACAAAATTTACGCATTTTTGAATAAAAATAGAAAACTACGGAAAGCCAACTGATTGAATTCACCAGATTACGAGGAAATGACAGATATGACGATGGAATCAATTATCGTGGCTTCTATTTATGCCTCCTTCCAGTATTGTTCATTACAGTTAAGCTTACTACAGACAGTCATTGTAGGCGGTCCGAACTTTGCAAATAATACCAATCGCGACATGCCTTCCTTTTCATGCACCATGTCTTGTTTGGCCATAGGATATTTTCGTCTGTAACATAGATTTCATTTAAGTATACTATATAAATAGTACTCGCTAGCACCCTTGAAGACGCAGACACTTACAGTTGCGGAGTGTAATACTTGCTAATTATACCAAGCTTTAATTCAATTGAGTCGCTTCTATTTTGATATCCTTTAGGGTGAACATTGTTATCATCTTGTTCTGTTGTCAAGCACATAAAGATGTTGAAAGGGAGCAGCCATTGTTTCGTAAATGAAATTCCATTTTTTAAATACTTATTTGAATAGCACTTTTGGGGAGGGCATGTCATTTTCTCCATTTTAGAATACCTCAAACAATAGCAGTGGTTTAAAAAACTTCAAGGAAAAAGAAGGACCAGTCAAAAATATCATTAATATATAAAAGCGGTCTACAGAAGTTTAATCTTATAACTTTCAAGTTTTATACAATAATTTCCTTCTTCTTTTCCTTCCTTTCTTCCTGTTATACAATTTTACGGAAAGTATAGGAAAAACTGTTAAAATATCAACCCTAACTTTAGTTATTCATTGAGCAAATAATAAGAGGGAACTGAGGGGAAAAAACGGTAAACATCTTTTGTTTTTAGTTTGTGTTAGGCAACATCATGGTCAATTGTTTGTTGCTGTTTGTATTGCTTGAAAATATAAATATTTACCTAAATGTTTCCACTTTTGTATTACAGTGTTTTGTTTTCTGCACACAATTTCTTGCTTATTAGAAACAAGTATTCATGCAAATGTGTCAATAATTTCTTAATTCCAAAAAAAAAGAATCCTGGTTAGCCCCTTTAAAAGCTACCATATAGAAGAGTAATACATGAGCAAGGTCCTCATCCTACATATGCTCAAGGGTTTCAACATTTCCATCTTGTCTTTTCTTCATCTAAATATATTGAACTTCAAGCTATCCGAATAATGTATCTCAAAAGAAATAAAACAAAATTACTTCGAGAAGCCCCTCATGTGATAAGCTGCAAAAATATTTGATTTCATAATTGACTCGTCATTGTATATAGCATCAATAGCGAAGGTAGACGCAAGGTTTATTAGAAGATGGATGATGGGAATAGGTGTTAGGAAGAGAAGATATTGTGTGTATCCCATCATGCATTGCTTCCTATGGGATTGTTTGTATAGGAAATCGTAGGAGTTGTTAGTGATGAAATGATCCTAAATTAATGTTAATTGTTAAAATCTTACATTTTGGGCATGTTTCATCACTTACTACTTAAATAGTTACTTGTACAAAAAATCCCATTGGAAGCAATGCATGATGGGATACACACAATATCTTCTCTTGGTGTAGGGACTTGGCTTGTCTGGGGATTTTGTTTTGGTGGATAATTGTCATATGGATGATGATATAGACTTAAAAACAATTGAACTTGACAGGTTTTAAGTGTGTAAATTGAAACTGCATCTCTCTATTATATAACACTTTGTCTTCTTCCATTTTGTGTTATAACCACTTTCAACTAGCCCTAATTTTAACCCAACCTCAACACTGTTTGTGTTAGAACATATAAGTATCACACAGAATGAAATCTGTAGCCTATGTCCAAAAAGGGGTTGCTTTAAAAAAATATAATTTTAGTTTTTCTTCAATATGTGTATTTTTGGTAGTTCGATTAATAGAACCCTTGTTTTTCGGGTGACACAAACTAACATGAGGGATATAACTACCAAGTCCAGCGATCTAGAAAGCCACTTTACTACAACCCCGAATTTTTAGGGAGGGGCGATCAGTCTGCTATGTAGAACTCAGGCTTTCTATAGGGTGATGCGTTTATTAGTGCCCTTGCAACAACAACATGTATGTAAAGAACTATTTCTAAACCCTTTAAACCATTCAAATCTTTCAAAATCCAATTTTAAAAAGTATTCATACTAACATAGTCAGTTTGGGTGAACGGCTCCATCCAGTAGGTTACCTGATTCAGCCGCCCTGCTCGATGCAGCAGCCTAATGCGGCTTCATCCAGCCGCATCGCCAAATTTCATCTTTCTTGCCCTTGAACACAATTTTGCTTTATGCACACACTGAGTAATTTGATATTTTTATCTTTTTAGGAATAATATCTAAAATCTGACC
>JXSR01S005313.1:157886-192690 GCA_000969725.1 Ophiothrix spiculata | reverse complement strand
TAATATGTCACACAAAATGGTTCCAAATGACATGTGATAATGTCACATAAAATGGTTCAAAATGACATGTCATAATATGTCACACAAAATGGTTCAAAATGACATATGATAATATGTCACTACTAACAACCCTAAAGACATGGGATAATGTCTAAACTATTGATTCCAAATGACATGTGAAAATATGTCACACAAAATGGTTTTAAAAGACATGGGATAATTTGTTACCATTAATGACCTTTACTGATGACCCTGGTATTGTATTTCTCCTTACCTCAGTGATAAAATATGGAATAAATTGGCAAAAAGAACCAAACACTTTTTTTAAGTCTACAGCTTACAAATAATCAGATTTATTTTTGTTTTCTATCTTATCTTTCAGATTTTACAATATCTATTGTATGCAATAAAGTTTTGACAGATGAGAAACAGAACGAAACAAAAATGCTGTCATCCTGAAACTCGACAAACACGGTTGCTACTAGGAACGGGGGATCTTTCGGGGTTGACGACAAACTCCCCATAATTGTTGGCACACCATCACATGTTTACGATAACAACAACACTGACAACATAATGCAATGTGGAATATTATTATGTTTTGTTATTGCATTCAACGCTGATTAAACTTGACAGTTGTACTTAGACTGCTGGTAGCAGATTCATATAAGAGGAGATAAAGGATGTGAAGATATGGAATGGTTTTGGGTTAAGGATATGCGGAGGAGAAGTAAAATATACATTGGTGGTTGTATAAGGAATGGTTTTGGGTTAGGGATATGCAGAGAAATAAAAAAAAAATTGTGGTTGGTAAGATATAAAATGGGTTTGGAATAAGAACCCCCTATCTGGCACTTTGTGCTGGATATTCAAACTACTTTCAAATTTTACTGTCACCTGCCAGAGTCTCTAGAATTGGTGGTTGTTAAGGTATGGAAGGTTAAGGATATATGGAGGAGAAGTAAAATATAAATTGATGGTTGTTAAGATAAGAAATGATTTAGGATATGCAGAGGATGCGTAAAATATAAATTGGTGGTTGTTAAGTTATGGAATGGTTTTGGGTTAAGGATATATGGAGGAAAAATGGTTTTGGTTAAAGATATGCAGAGGAGCAGTAAAATATAAATCAGTGGTTGTTAAGATATATGGTTTTGGTGATCAACCAATTTGATCCCATGCCAGAATAAAAATGGGGCCGAGTCTGGTATCTCTCCTTGAAATCTATGGTCTTATCTCAGATTGTCGATGTTGCAAATTTATGTTGATTTTGTGACAGCAGCTCATACAGGTTAAGAAAAAGAAGATATCGCTTGTATCTCATGATGCATTGCTTCTTGCATTGGGAAATTTTGTATAGAAAGTCATGTGAGTAGTTAGTGATAAAACATTCCCAAAATGCAAGATTAAAACAATTATAACAATGATCTATGGGCATTTCATCACTTAACTACTGAAATTCCCTTCTGAATGGCGTCTCTGTTAAAACATCGAACCGTCTCCAGCTTCTACAGAATAAAGCTGCACGCCTGATCTATATGAAGCCTAAGCGCACACACACATCTCCTCTTTTGTCGGATCTTCACTGGCTCCGCATCTCACAACGTATTCAGTTCAAGACTCTTGTTCTAACTTACAAGACGCTGCATAATGAAGCTCTGCAATATCCATCGGACTTACTGCACATTCGCTCTCACCATTACAATGTTCGCGTATCACGCCGCACTACTTTTACCATTCCAAAGACTCATAAATCTGCTGGTGACCGCTCATTCGCTGTTACAGCACCAAGATTATGGAACTCTTTGCCACATCATATTACTGTAGCCAACACCACAGATCACTTCAAAAAACTCTTGAAGTACCACTTATTCACTTGATTTATTTGCATTGCATGTACTCTGTAGGATGCTCATTGTTTTTTTTCATGTTTGCGCTTTGCATCCCTTGGAAAAGGCGCTTTATAAATGCTTGTTTATATTATATATAACTACTCACGTAATCTCCTACATAAATAACCCACAAGAGGCAATGCATGATGGGATACACATGACATCTTCTCTTGGTTAAGGATATGTGGAAGAGAAAGTCATGCTTGGAGGTCCAGGAAATAAAGCACAAATTGGAAGAGGTTGAAATGAAGAAAGAGATGAATGCGGAGGAAGATGAAGTGGAAAGATTGGCTTCAGGTTAATGACAAGCCGAGGGACTTCAACTTGAGGAAACTGTAGAAAAAAGTTCTGCTTAATTGCTTAAATGTCACTGATAGCCAAGACTTCTAAGAATTATTTTGTGGTGATAAATTTTCAGACCTAAATCCCTTTAAACATCTATTTCTTATTTTCATCCACCTTATCTTAGATGCCAAGAGGAGTAAAATGGTTTTCATATTTAGGCAATGTATGCTATTTGCATTTTCTCATCACCATGGTAGTGCTGATGGGAGGAAAGAATTTACTTGGGTTCTGTGGTATAGCGTTGATGGGAAGAGGAAGCATCGATGCAGATTGGTTTCATGTTAAGGACATGCAGAGGGCATTCTACCAGTATTACACTGGTAGAAACAGGATGTCAAGTTATGGATAGCTTTCAAGTTAGGATGTATAGAGCTTTTAAGCTGCGATATGCGTAGGCGATGGTTCAGCTTAGTTCAGCAGCATTTCAATCATACTAGATTTACTTTTGAATCGAAAACACATAACATGGTGTTGTAAATCTTATTTGTGTCAGAAGTGGATGGGAATAAAGTGTTAAAACAATTTAGGAGTCTGTGCTTCGCATTGTAGTAACATGGATTTTTTTAAGGTGGCAGATCCATTTTCCATGGTCTGGCTGATAGCCTGTTATACCACATGCAGTAGATTTGTTTTGCACTTAGAGATAAAAGCTAAAAAGTCTGTACATATCCTCATGCAGGAGCCAATATATGTTCAAAAGATGAAAATGTCCAAACTTTGATAAAATGCAGATTTTCAAATCACTTGAAAGAATTAATAAGGCTTTAAAAATACGGCTTTGTTTTGGATAATCAGCCAAATCTTTTTGAAGTAATTATCAAAAAAGGCATAAAAATTCATATAACATGATCAGCTGACAACGGATGTTGAACATCTGAAAATACTCCTTAGGTACTTACATTTCAGTAGTGCAGAAGTATACTATATATCATCTTTTATTTTAATTTCTGCCTCTACAATTTACAATTTTAATTTGGGTTTTTTTATATCTAAACTTGCTTGACTGCAAAATTGTACCTTTTGATGTGGTGCATCACATATACAAAATCTTAATTTCTTATGGGGTGTATCATTTATCCAATCAAAATTGAAGCAGAACCAGTATACTGCCTTATAAAACATTTACAATCTACAAAACTGCATTTCAACACAAGACAGTGCTAGTGAGAGAGATGGTGATGAAAAGTGACTTTTGTCTTGTAAAACACATGAGGATGGTAAACCACAGGTCATCTTGTAGTAGATAGAAACAGACATATGTCCTCTCACATAAGCTGTATACAGAGATCACTCCATGGCTAACCATGCCGTCATGTCTGCGCCAATATAACGTGATTTAGCTTCCCTTCAGTAACAAAACGATTGTTTTGTCACGGCTGTATAAGTCGGATAAACATCACAAATCTGGACAGGTTTTTTAACATTTCATATAATTACAAAGGATTTTAGTCTAGGACATGGGTGCCAGTTTTTATCTTTTAAGCAACAAGAAGAACTCAAGATTTAACTAACGACTTTATTCTATTTATTAGGTATTTGGGTAACCTACTCCTTAAATCTTACCCTAACCTTAAAGCTCACTAAAGCTAACCTTAATGCTAACTCAAAACTTGATGCTAACCCTAGATCTAACTTTCATACATAACCCGTAGATTATCTTACCGTTACTTAAAATCTAACTCTAACCCTGTTACTGAAAAAAAGCACCACAAAATACTGGAATTTTGATCATCTGCAAAAATTCAAGATTCTTCCTCTTCCCGGGCAAATATGCAATTTCTAAGAAGTGTCTACAGCTATGGTTAAATATTCCTGACACAATAGAAAGCCACATAAAATGTATCCTATATTTGAGTTTAGAAAACCCTTGTGCCTAAATCTAGTAAATCATGACCATTGCTGCCTGTCCTTGTCGACAATCAACAATTGATAGAATCAAACAGGGAACAATGTAGGATTAAAACAAAAATAGGAATTCTGTTGATACCTTTTTATCATTATGTGGATAAGATGAACAAAACAGAGTACAACTGTGGGATCAGTAGACGCAAAAACAAGGGACAAGGCAGCTGCTAGACTTATAAAACAATGTTTCCCCATGATCAATGTCAGAGGTAGTAATGGAATTAGACTTTATTCTTGTGAAACATACAAAACAGTAACCACGGGTCATCTTCCACCTGATATGAGGAGACACTTGTCCTCTCATATACACAGTGCACAGGGATCACTCCATGACTACCCATGTCTTAGTCAATGTAAGAAGATTTTCAAGTTCAATGCTACATGATTTGTAAGGTTTCTGTCGAGCCTATTTTTTCATGTCGACATGTCGCAATAATTTTTTGTCGACGTCGACTAATGTCGACATAAAATTGATATCAAAGAGTTGGTGTTTTAGGGAAAAACCAAACTTGCTTGAATAAGCTTTATGAACCGTTTTAGACTTATACTTATAATATAGTAATGTACTAGTCCTTTCTGTGTAGGACAATATGGATGATATAAAATTGATATTTTGTAACTTTTTTGTTGTGAACCATCGTAAATAACTTTAAAAAACAATTGTAAATGAGGAGCAACTAATAAGCATTAAATTATTCATGCAATACTTTAAGCTAACCTGCTAATAAACAGCCATCAATTGACAATTAAACGTAAAAGTTTTTATAAAATTTTACTTGCCCAATTTTGTCGACAAATGAGATTTCATGTCGACATGTCGAGATATGCTTTATGTCGACATTTATATTCAGAAACCTTAATGATTTGAGGGTTGCTCCTGCGAAACAAGCGGAAAGTGATCAATGGAGATTTTGAATAAATGTCCTCTAAAGCCAAAAATGGTAAAAACATCAATTTTTGTTTTTGACATAAAATCCATTGTTGTTCAATGTGTGTTTTGTAACTCAAATCTGGTGTCAGTAGTATTAAAGTGCACGCCATCCCTAAGTTGAAACACAAAATATGAAAGTAGGATGCCATTCACTAAAAAATCAGATTTCTTTTCTGACAAGCTGAACTCCCTTTTTCATTTAATTTCTTGAAATATTGACATCTGATTTGTCACAGAAAGTTGAGTGAAATCCAATAAAATTTTTGCAGTCATGAGCCTTGATATTTGGGTGACGATCACGATGAAATCGTCTCTTTGCGATGCCGCTTTATCTCTGTTATTCCTCAAGATTTTTACAGGTTTTGTAACTTTACTGATGTCAATCAGAGCAGAAACTCTGTGATCTCAAGATATCAAGCAGAACAGTTTCTGTCAAATTTTGTGTCATTGATTTCTAAATATATTTGAAAATATCAGAACAAAATTGCATTTATTTGAAAACTTGTGATGAATTCATGTGAAAGATTGTAACAAATATGATTGTTTCTTGTGCAACTACTGTGAAATTAAATCTTTCATTTTTATTTTGCCGTTGTTTTTCAGAAATCTTTAGAGCTATTCCTTTCTGCTTGAAATCACTCAAAATTAGTTAATTGAATTTGAAAAAGAATTGTAATCTGATAACAAATGTTTTGACTTGTAACTTTTTCTCTTCTTTTAAATCATGTATGTTTTAATAAAGTGTTTTTACCCAGATTACTTTTTCAAATACATGATTTTTTTCCCTTCAATATTTGCATTTTTTATTGATATTCAGGTATTTAATACTCATTCCTAAGGGTTTGAGAGGTACAATGTGCATTTGAATTTGCAGATTAAAATAAAACCTGGTTTGATATCTTGGTAAAATCACCCCGTTTATGACCCAATCATATCTGTCTTTAGAAAAATAACCTTGTTAATGTTTGGGCATTAGGGCTAAATACATTAGCTTGGATTTCTTATTTCAAACATTTTACCACGCATGTTTATATATTTTGGGAAAAGTCTAATTATTCCTCTTTGTTTGAAGGTATGATTATAGTAAATAGATTTAAATAATCTTTCAAATGTATAAATCCATTTTGTGATTGAACATTTTTGAAAAAAGAAACAAGATTTACATGATTCAAAAAATTATCTTGTAACTTAATTTTCTTGGTTACTACCAGTACCATATGGATTTAAAACTTGTCTCTTTATTCCCAATAACTGTCATGCTAAAAATAATATTTGTAAGCGTAAAAATACAATTTGTATTACGTCAGAAATAGCCGTAATATTATATGATGCAATCAATCGAATTCAATCTATGATATTAATCCAAATAAGTGCTTGTTTAAATTGTAAACTTGCAAATAGTAGTCCTAGTTTCTTGAATTCTACACGAGTTTGAACATATGCATAGTCAGGGACGCGGTGTTTCTTTGCATTATTGATACGTCCTACACTGTTTTGCCTGCGTTCACAATCCACTTTCAACTTGAAGTCTGGTGTCAATTTAAAGTATTGTGTGTAATCTGGTCCATAACAGAGTATGGACCTCCATTTCTATGACTTTATGTGTGTTTGACAGATTGATTTGGTATAAATGTGGCAGAACGACTTTATTGTCAATGAGATTTGAATTTTTAGAAAGGCTGACATGTGTAAGTAACTGAATAAACTTGCCGAGATTAATTTGCTTAATAATACTTGGTTTCTTAGGTAGCACTCTTTATAACTTATCATAGAGGAAACATCAAAGATGGTACTAGATATCAAGGTAATAATACAGATACATTTGACCACCGACATCTTAGAATAGCCATAATTTGATAGATTATTGAAACAATCCATAAATATGCAATACAATCTCTGAATAAGTTTTAATAACACTTTACATGATATTATGCCAGTCACAGTATCGTACAGTAGTAAATTCTAGCATCTTCCCCAAACTGAAACACAAAATATGAAAGTAGGATGTCATTCACTGAAGAAAAAATCAGATTTCTTTTCTGACAAGCTAAACTCCCTTTTTCATTTCATTTCTTGAAATATTGACATCTGATTTGTCAAAAGAAAGTTGAGTGAAATCCAATAAAATTTGTTGCAGTCATGAGTCTTGATATTTGGGTGACAATTACGATGAAATCCTCTCTTTGTGACACCGCTTTATCTCTGTTATTCCTCACATTTTTACAGGTTTTGTAACTTTACTGATGTCAATCAGAGCAGAAACTCTGTGATCTCAGATATCGAGCAAAACAGTTTCTGTCAAATGTTGTGTCATCTATTTCTAAATATATTTGAAAATATCAGAAAAAAATGCATTTTTTGAAAACTTGTGATGAATTCATGTGAAAGATTGTAACAAATATGATTGTTCCTTGTGCAACTGCTGTGAAATTAAATCTTTCATTTTTATTTTGTTTTTCAGAAATCTTTAGAGATATTCCTTTCTGCTTGAAATCACTCAAAATTAGTTAATTGAATTTGAAAAAGAATTGTAATCTGATTATAAATGTTTTGACTTGTAACTTTTTCTCTTCTTTTAAATCATGTATGTTTTAATAAAGTGTTTTTACCCAGATTACTTTTTCAAATACATGATTTTTTTCCTTAAATATTTGCATTTTTATTGATATTCAGGTATTTAATACTCATTCCTAAGGGTTTGAGAGGTACAATGTGCATTTGAATTTGCAGATTAAAATATAACCTGGTTTAATATCTTGGTAAAATCACCCCCTTTATGACCCAATCATGTCTGTCCTTAACTCTTTCAGCCCTGAATTTATTTTCTGGTTTCAATTTTTGGATTCAACCTGTCTATGTTTAAATGAGCATAAATACCATATAATGAGAGCTATGCAACAAAGCTGGTGCTAAAATTATAGAGTAAAGAGCAAGCTTTAAAATGATACCAAATTTCATATGTACTGTGTCCTTATATAGAAGATACATAAAAATAACCTTGTAAATGTTTGGGCATTACGGCTAAAGACATTAGCTGGGATTTCTTATTTCCAACTTTTAACCATGCATGTTTATATATTTTGGGAAAAGTCTAATTATTCCGCTTTGTTTGAAGGTATGATTATAGTATATATATATAATGTTTCAAATGTATAGATCCATTTTGTGATTGAACATTTTTGAAAAAAGAAACATCCTTGGGAGTGTCAACAAGATCTACATCAGGGCTTCGAAATCCGTGGTAACGTGGCCGCGCCATTCCCAGAAAAAAGGTTGAAGTCCCAGAAAAAAATTGGTAAGTTTAAAAATAATAATATCAAGTAAAAAACTAACAAAAAATTTTGACGACTGATGATTTTTTCTGGCAATATTGAATGATGAAATACAAATAAATGACCCAAATTTTGGAGTGAATGTCAAATTACTGTCAAAAACAAGCGATTTTTAGAGCAAGTCATGCATTTTTTTATAAATCTCACAGAAAATTCTCATCAGCACTATTAAAGTTCCCAGAAAGGTTTATTTTTTTCTATACCCTGATTTACATTATTCAAAAAATCATCTTGTAACTTCACTTTCTTGGTTACTTCTAGTACCAGATGGATTTAAAACTTGTCTCTTTATTCTCAATGACTGTCATGCTAAAAAAAATATTTGTAAGTGCAAAAAATACGATTTGTAATACGTCAGAAATAGCCGTAATATTATATGATGTAATCAATTGAATTCAATATATGATATTAATCCAAATAAGTGCTTGTTTAAATTGTAAAACTGTTAATAGTAGTCCTAGTTTCTTGGAGTCAACACAAGTTATAACGTATGCATAGTCAGGGACGCGGTGTTACTTTGCATTATTGATACGTCCTACACTGTTTTGCCTGCATTCACAATCCACTTTCAACTTGAAGTCTGGTGTCAATTTAAAGTATTGTGTGTAATCTGGTTTATACCAGAGTATGGGCCTGTATGTCTATGACTTTGTGTTGTTCGACAGATTTATTTTGGTTCAAATGTGTCAGAACGACTTGGTTATTAATGAGATTTGAATTTGAAGAAAGGCTGACATGTATAGATTTAATTTGTGTAGGAAAGATTGATTTGGTAAATGTATCGGAGTGACTTGCTTGCAAATCCATAGCCTGGGTAAGTGGTGGGTGTGGTGTTGTGTAGTGAATTGGCAAAAATACCAAGAAGGTCCACTTTTTCCTGCAAATTGACCCAAAAGTGCCTTTTTCCTGATGTGAAAGCGGTAGAGGGGTAAGGTCCAATTTTGTTCCACTTTGGGGTTCCAAATCCTTCCAAGACAACTCCTGGCTACTGCTACTGTCGATGGGATTTTGAATGAAAAGGAAAGACTCTCAATTGAATGCGATAGAATAAACTTTTAGATTAGATTAGCTTAATACAAATTTGCAAATATGGCACGCTTCTTAGTAGAACACCATGGTTTTTGTATTATTGAGGATTGATATTTGCCAATTTAAATTTTTTTACTGTGAATGCTTCAGTAAAGTTTTTGCGTAGTCCGAAACACCAAAAAAATTATATGCGCAGAATCAAGAAAAAAGATGATTTCAATTATGGGCGTTATTGTAATCCATCCCCTCTTACAAAGAGTCAAAAACATAAAACTACATAGAAATGTCTTTTTCCCTGCAGGTTTAACTTGCTTGGACGTCTTGAAATAATGATATCATTGCATTTTTTTTTCAATGTAAATATGTAAGCTTTTTTTCTATTTTAGATTTATATAAGTTGCCAATACTACCTACTACCACTTTAACAATGCAGAAGTAGAAACTCTGTCAAACTTTTTAGAGGATCAGATGTATGTCTTGATTGATAAAAGCTGCTATTCTTAGTAGCCAAAGGGCAGGTGGGATATATGTGTGTATCCACATCCAGACTCTATGAGAGGAACGGACAAACATGAACCCATGGTACAGATGAAAAGTGAAAGTAAACTGGAGTTTATGAAAGGAATACACGCCATGCAGATTCTGCCTTTGGGTGTAGAATATGATGTATTTATTTAGACAAATTTATATGTGCATGGAATCCAGCTTTTTCTTTGAATATCACGACTTGTGATATGTATCTAAAACATTTACTCTTGGCAAATAAACCACTTTCTCCCACATATTGCACCTAAAATTGTCAGGAATAAATACTTATACAATATTTTCGTAACAAGACTTTTTCCTCAAATGTCCTTACTTTGCTCTGCTGCCTATCCTTGTGTACCCCAGATTTCAACATATATAAGATTCTATGAAAAGAATTACAAGCCCAGACATTTGCACAAACATTTGTAAAACTCTCTAGAAAATTAGAAGAAACCTTTCTGACAAATTTCATTATTTTTGATAAATCTAAATACTAAGGAAATTGATATGTTGAAAATATATACTTCAAGGAACCCAAATTTTACCATGCCTCAAAATTGACCTCCTGACCTTTTCACTCATTTTCAACTTAAGCAAGCAAAAAACTCACAAAATTTGCCGCAATAATGTATCTTTCAATGCATATGCGTCACATATATAGATGTTTACACTTTCTCTCCCTGTATTTCTAATATAAATAAGCAGCCAATACTGCCACTAACAGACATCGTCAAGTCCATGACAGGTATAAAGGAAACAAACAGACAAGTAGAAACTCTGCCAAACTTTTTAGAGAATCAGATGTATGTCTTGGTTGATAAAAGCTGCCAGTCTTAGTAGCCACAGGGTAGGTGGGATATTTGTGTGCATCTACATCAAGATTCTATGAGAAGAACGGACAAACATGAACCCATGGTACAGATGAAAAGTGAAAGTAAACTGGAGTTTATGAAAGGAATACACGCCATGCAGATTTTGCCTTTTGGTGTAGAATATGATGTATTTATTTGTGACAACTTTAGATGTGCACGGTATCCAGCTTTTGCTTTGAATGTCACGACTTGTGATATGTGCGGAAAACATTCCATCCTTTGCAAAATAAACTTATCTCTTGATTGTGATGTGTAAAAATTAAAGTTAACTTGAGATATTTTTTTTTTTTCAATTGCTTTTTTTTTCAACATATTTAAAGTTAAACTTCTATTTCAGTATTCCTAGGATGCTGTACAAGAGAAATAAGTATCAAAACAGAACTTTTCACTAAATGTTCTTCTCATCTATTTCCAATTTTTATAACCTATCTGTACTACCATTCAAAAGTATTTCCAAAAATCTTGTGCTTCCAATATAAACTTGTTTTGTTTAAACTCAACTCTAACGATAGGAACAATAATATCATCTTCTTAGATATTCTTTGATAATTCTCCAAACAACTGAAGATAATTGGTTTGAAAGAGCAAAAAAATCTCAGAACCTCATTTTCTTCTTTGGTTGTAATGTATCCAACTCTAATATCAGGGAAAATGATACAAATATACCACTTGTCATATTGCTTTCCAAATGTCTAGTTGGTTGTCTTCCCAACTATTTCTGATTTATATAAGCAGCAAATATAATACTACCACTCTTACTATACAGACATTGTCAAGTCCATGACAGGTTTAAAGAAAATAAACAGACAAGTAGAAACTCTGTCAAACTTTTTAGAGGATCAAATGTATGTCTTGATTGTTAAAAGCTGCTAGTCTCAGTAGCCTCAGGGCAGGTGGGATATTTGTGTGCATCTACATCAAGATTCTATGAGAAAAACGGACAAACATGAACCCATGTTACATATGAAAAACGGGAGTTTATGAAAGGAATACACGCCATGCAGATTCTGCCATTGGGCATGGGACACCATACTTTTAACTTTAGATGTGCATGGAATCAACTTTTGCTTGAATGTCACAACTTGTAATATATGTGGCTAACATTTACTCTGTGCAAATAATCACTTTCTACTACATATTGCATCTAAAAATAGGAATAAATATTTTTACAATATTTTCTTAACAAGACTACTTCCTCAAAATGACTTTTTTTTCTCTACTGCCTATCCTTGTGTACCTTGCTCTTGCCTTGTACCAGTTGAAGGGTTGTACCCAAAACTTCGTACCAGTATAAAACTGCCATCACCCAACTGGCTTATTGACATTGTACCTTAGATTGCTACATTATAAGATTCTATGAAAAGAATCCCAAGCCTAGATATTTTCACAAACATTTGTAAAATTCTCTAGAAAATTAGCTGAAGAAACCTTTCTCACAAATTTTCATATTTTTGATAAATCAGCATACTAAGCACACTTATATGTTGACAATATATACTTCAAGGAACCCAAATTTTACCATGCCTTAAAATCAACCTCCTGACATTTTTCAGTCATTTTCAACATCAGAAAGCCAGCTCTCACAATTTACCGCAATAACGTACCTTTCAATGTATACGTATCACATATAGATGTCTACACTTTTTCTCCTTGTATTTCCAATATAAATAAGCAGCCAATACTACCAATAACAGACATCGTCAAGTCCATGACAGGCATGAAGGAAACAAACAGACAAGTAGAAACTCTGCCAAACTTTTTAGAGGATCAGATGTATGTCTTGATTGATAAAAGCTGCCAGTCTTAGTAGCCAAGGGGCATGTGGGATATTTGTGTGCATCTACATCAAGATTCTATGCGAAGAACGGACAAACATGAACCGATGGTACGGATGAAAAGTGAAAGTAAACTGGAGTTTATGAAAGGAATACACGCCATGCAGATTCTGCCTTTGGGGCACAGAATATGATGTATTTATTTGTGACAACTTTAGATGTGCACGGAATCCAGCTTTTGCTTTGAATATCACAACTTGTGATATGTTTGGAAAAAAATCTCTCTTTGCAAATGCATCACTCCCGGAACCAATACCTCATGCTACTGAAGATTTTACATTTTGAAACTTAACTTGGAAATAAATTCATTTTGAAAATCCTCTTTCTTATTCTTTTTAAAGAAACCTTTTTTACTCAACCTCTTTTCTTGGTGTTTTTAGAATGCTGCATAAGATTACTAAAATACATTACAAGCATTGGGTTTTGTATGGACAATACAGTGGAACCTTGTTAACACAAAATCTGTTAACACAAAAACCCTGATAACACAAAATGTTTGTTGGGTCCCAAGTATTGATTTCCTATGTGAAATCAGTTGGATAACACAAAATCCTGATAACCAAAACTAAACTCTTTGGCCCCAGTGATTTTGTGTTAACGAGGTTCCACTGTATATTACTCTTATTAGGCATACAAATCATTTTAGTCTACTTCAACTTAGATCGTCAGAAATGTCCAATTGCAAAAGGAAGAATGGACCAAGTATACTTTAGGTCCCATCCAAAATTTTAGGGTTAGGTTAGGGTTAGGGTTTTGGTTAGGGTATGTTTAGGGTTAGGGTTAGGGTCGGGTCCTAGTTAGTGAGTTAGGGTCAGGTCCCAGTTAGTGAGTTAGGGTCGGGTCCCAGGTGAAGTTTTTGATGGTACCTTGCTGTACTCAAATCCAGATTAGAATTTTGATGAAATACCTTTGGAAAAGTACAGGCACATCATTCTGATTTTCTGCAATAGTGTACAACAGTGGCAAAAAGGTGCTGTCATCCATGCTACATGGTTCTCATTTTAGCAAATAATTGGATTGTATATATTTGTGCTGTCATAGCAAAATAAGAAATAAGTAGGAGCTTACAACTTTGCCAAAAGGCTACAAATTTATCTTAAAAAACACCTTGTTCAATTTTGTCCCTATATGACACTGCTTCATTGATTTAGTAAGCAGGGATGCATTTGAATATTATCTGCATGACCGATACAGTTGTTAGTACCGTTGTTATGTTCTACAGAACTCACAACACTAAAACGACTCTGTTGTTATGTTCTACAGAACTCACTACACTAAAAAGACTGGCATTCATGATAAATGTTTACTAAAATAAAAAATGGCAAATTTGACATAAGGCTTTCATCAAAATGAGTTAAATTCTAGTACATCATTTGTCTGTCAGTGATTGTGGCATAGATACTTTCACAAAGTTTGATGCCTTGCATCAAAAAAAAAAAGAAAAAGAAAAAATCCCCTCCTTGCTTGATGTACTTAGGCCTATAGCTGATGCATCCAACATTAGTTGAACATTTGAACCCATGTAGCATTATGGCAAAATGACTTACTCCAACACATTCATGACATTCGTATTTTAGCATTTGTATGTAAAATAAGCACTATCTGTAATTCATATTATGACAAATGCAAGTTGTAAAAGGGTTCATGCGACACAAATTGAATGTCAATCACTTGTGATGTGATTTTCCATATAACTCAAACGTTCCTTTCCCTTATTTCAAAGTGGAAATAAAAAACACAGACAAAAATTTGTCATTATTGAATATTGCAAAGTACTTTAAATTGTTGACGTCTGTATTTACTTCCTTCAGTGGTGTTAAAATCAGCAAATAAAATGCAAAATCCATTAGATTTTCTTTTCTTAAAGTTGTCTGCTTGTGAACGCTTATGAACTCCTCAAACTTGAAAGACTTTTGTAAAAGAAAAAAATGTAGGTGAACATAAGATTTTGAAATTGTTGCACAAATTGTGTACTCTATGCAAATCTGATAAATTTGTACTACAAAAAATCAAATACACTCATTACAAATGTATTGGTTTACTAACTATTCTATTCTCCAATTATTTAAGACTTTGATGTATATCGCTATCTCTTGGTTTATTTTTTTTCCCGATGCAATGTTTGCAAATCATGATTTAAAACAGGCCACAACAAAATTTGTAGGTTTGAGCAATTTACTCACTTTGAATCCACGCAAAAATGATTGTCCATCAAAATGCCATATAATATTTATATGTATATACATGTTAACAACACATTAGAGATAACCCAATTATTAATGATACATGGTATATATAACCCAACTATTAATGATACATGGTATATATAACCCAATTATTAATAATACATGGTTCTGAGTCTAATACCACTGGTCACTTGAGTGTTCTTATAGTGCATTCTGCCCTGTTGCAACTGAGGGAAGTACCAGTTGACCATAAATAAAAGGTTACTGTAAGCTTAATGACAAGTTAGCTACATGTATACAAGAAAGAAAAAACATTATGTTCAGAATTGATGAAATTTGTTATTAGGTATTATTTTAGTAGTTACCTCGTTTAAATTTATCAGATGAAATCTAGAGACAGATATGTATGAAATGTCACTTCTGACAACAACGACCTCCGCCAGACCTATTTATCAGTAAGCAGATTGCAGACCTCAATGCATCCATTCCTTTATAACATTTCCCTACAAAAAATAAATTTCGAGCACCATTCTGAGTAAAGGCGAAATCATACTCGGCCTCCAAACAAAATTTTTCCTACCAAACATTTGGTTGTGACGTCACCAAATATTTGCCATCGAACTTAAAGTATGAAAGGGTAGCAAACATTTGGTCCAATGTATATGGCAATTCAATAGCATGTGCAATCAAGCACGAAATTTTATTTGGTCTCAACTCGGTGTTGACGTTATTTTGTTTGGGGTCACTCGTCATTTTGACGTCACGACCAAATGTTTGGTAGCGAAAAATTTGTTTGGAGGCCGAGACAAAATATTATGCTATCTACTGCTGACCAGCATAAAAATACAGAATACCAAGTGAGTCAAAAAAACTGCAATAGTTAAATAAAAGCCATATTTTAAGAACAAGAAATGCCATGAAAATGAAATGTATATATCGAAATAGATCACAGATTTACCTTTAAAATGGTGAAAGAATGAGGAAAATTGATAAAGGCGTCATGGAGATACACTTATTTGAATTGGAAGGCATAAAAACAGTTCTGTCCAACTGTCGTGCATATGTTTTATTCAATACGTAGGACACAATTATGACATACTCTTTTCTCTTTGGTTTGGGTATGTTGAAAAGGGCCGTTTGAGCTTGGTGGCCCTGAATATTCAATATTCGGTTGAACGTGGACTGGGACACATGTGACAGAGGTTTTCTTTGCGAGCTCACTTCGGGATCCCTTGCCTGACGAACTCATCGACGATTCTCCTACTTCTTGCCGTTCGCGGTCTTCAAGATCTCTCTTTATTTAGTTTATGGACTGTTCTTGTTCTTTTGAATTTCGCCTGAATTCATAGATGGTGGATGCACATGGTACACCCGATTGGGAGAATGCACCCCGGAATCTCCGTTTCACTTCTGCATGAGATTTGGTGGTAAAATAAACCCCAGCAATAAGAGCACGTTGCTCGTTTGAGAACTGATCTTGAGGCATTTTAAACAATGACTGATTGATAAGCTCTCCCTTCTAAGACAAAACCCAAACGTGTCATTTTGCACTTGGAAAGACCGCCTAAATTATCTTTTATATGTAAATTAATAGATTAAGGGGAGATTTTCACTGGAGCAAGGTAATCGGTTGGTGTTATTATTCAAGAGGTGCATGCACGAAATTCAATTCAATATTGGCACTTACTCGTTATGAACTGTCGTTTGACGAGGCATGCTCATTTGGACAGTACTGTTTTCATACCAAAATATTCAAATAAGGATATCTTCGCAATGCCTTTATCAATTTGCACCATTCTTTCGCCCTTTGAAAGCTTTATTCATGATCTATTTAGAAATTTATATTATTTGTTCGAAATTACTTTTGTTCTTACAATATGGCTTCCATCTAATTATTGCAGTTTTTTTGACTCGCGTGGTATACAAGACCTAACTGATGTGAAATGTTAAGAATTTGATCCTTCATTGACAAACGACACAGAAACTATATAGGAATGCTCAATGCAGTAAAAAGGGGATTGTTCCTCAAGATTCAAAAAAGGAACCTGTTGCACTCTTAACCCTGACAACTTTCCACCGTGTCAGTGCCTGGATAGTATTTTTAGGTTGTGATGTACAAGCCACATGAAAATCTATAAAAAAACATATTTGGTGTTTTTGCACTTTTTATAAGCTGAGATATTTTGAGGTACCTACCGCTTTGTATTCAGTATCATAATTTTTTTCCTTCAATCAAATTATAATAAAAACAAAAAGATACACAACACAGTAAAAAAGGTTGGTTGATGGTTACTATTTTATTTTTTTATCGTAACTAATCATTTGATTTATCAGCTTTCACTCTTGAGATATTATCCTCATTGTTATTATAATTTGATTTTATTTCTCTCTTTTGTTAATGATTGTTTATCTCAAATCTTGCCTTATCCCCCTTGGAAATCAAATATCACCTCCCTTAACCAATGTTTGTACACAATCCATAACAGTGGTATCAATTATGGATGTGTAGCAGCACATGAGCCAGACACAAAAGTACAAAGAATATAGGTCAGAATGTGTCGCTAATTACAAACCAAAAGGTTACCCTGGGAGGCAGGAAGCTGCAGAATTATCTGTACTTTGTTTGCAATAATGTTGTGCCATTGAGGGTATTGCCATTTGAAGTATGAAATGGTAAAAAGAAACTGTGTCATTTTGTCTTTGACACTTAGAACATTACCATATAAAGTATTCCCCTTTGAAGTATGAACTGGTAATATAAAGAGAATTGTATCATTCTGCCTTTGAAGTATAAGGTGGTTTAAAACTATGAATTGTTTAAAAAATTGTTATGCTATTATTGAAGATATTGTCCTTTGAAGTATGAAGTGATACTTCATGTCATTTCTCTTTTGAAGTATAAACTGGTCTAAAACTAAATATTAGTTTTCTGTTTTTGCAACATTAATGAAAATTGTGTTACATCTTAAGAAATTATGCCAATGATTGATATCTGTTGTGAGATATGTGACCATCCATCCCAAACCAGCTGTAAATGCAGTCTCAACTTGATGTAACCGGGGCTATTTACAGGAATCGCAGAGATTTAAGATGTGGATCCCTGTAGACCGCTTTGATGTTGATCTGACATGATGCGGATCTGACAACCCTGTATATGCAAAAATAAGTTACGCTAAGGTGTATTGATCCGGACGTGGACACTTGTGTAGATCGCCCCTATATTGGTTTACTGATCTATGCAAACCTCATCTTTTACTGTTATGTACATTATGTCTCTTAAAAGTGCAATTCATGATTTTGATGTGACATTAACCTTGCCTCTTTTCTAGCTAAATAAAAAGAAGAGTACACCATAAATAAATACCAAAAATTTCATTAGGTTCCAACTGTTCGTTTTCAAGTTACAAGCTTTTCAGTATTTTGAAAATCCCCATAGGCTACTGTGTTGTAATTATTGTCGGGTCCCGACAATAATTAGAAAATGTGTCATTTTCTCAATTTTTCTCAGTTTTCTCAAATATGCAAGCACATATGAAAGAATGATTTGGGGATTGTACCATATACCAGTTGAGGATTCTTATGAGCTAAAAAACTCAATTTTGATAGAGGTGACCTTGAGGATGAAAAGTGGATCATGAATTGCCCCTTTAATATAAAACCTCAAAAACCACCAAATACCAATCAGGTAAATGAAATTTCACCTGCATATACCTTTCACTATATTTCATAATGTCATATATATCTCATAATGTCATAATATATCAAACTTGTTGATGACTCTATCTCTCCATCTATGGGTAGCTCAAGTTCACTGACACATTACTGTTCATTCCAATCAAATAAATATACATCAATCCTAGTAGCATCAATTCATCACCACAGTTCCATGATATCATAGGCTTGATTCACATCAATCACACACTGGGGTTGATGTAATTGACACAAAGTGTGCAAAAACCAACATCGGCCAGCCACATATAAGGGGGTTGGTTGATGTTCGTGGGGTGGGTACCTTATTTTGTACTGGATAGAAATACAGGCCTTAAAATTCAAACTGCTAATTGTTATTTTGCATATTATTTGCAAGCAAACAAGGCACATGTTAAGAAAGAAGAATTATTTAAAAAGCACATACATACATTTTGGTTTAATCACCAGATTTAGTTTAATCGAAAAATCCCATATAATTATGTACCCTTATATGTTTGCAAGTGACCACTTACAAAAGAAGAAGAAAAGGATGCACAATTGTAAGACCAAAAAAATACTGTGAGCACTAAGCATATAAAGATGGTTCATTTCAAATTATTGCTTAAAAAGCCTTGTGTGACTTTAAAATCATGCCATAATATGAACAACACCCTCCCCGGGTATTTTTTTTTACGACACGCACCTATATACACCATCCTATCTCACCTAGATTCACGTATCCATCAATTCCAAGAATGTCAATTTCATTTCTAAACATGATCATCTTATCCTAACCTATTTGTTCAAACAAAGTAGTGACTCATGTCCCCCTTATTTTACTCCGCCGGAGATGGTAGTTCCAATTAATGGTCGGAAGATATGCAAACATGCAAATAAGCTCTAATCCATCAATAACATTGTGACCACAATATCTCCACTCCACTCCACATTAATTGGGTATCCATCGCACCTATACATACTATACTAATTGATTTTTGATGAAACCTGGTGAGTATTCTATATCAGTACTCTACATTTTAATGATCTAATCGGTCAATGAGATGGTCAGCAGCAGGACGTGATGGATGGAACCATTTCCAGACGAGCAAACAGTTGGTCATCTATCATGTCTATCAATTTAAGCTTGACCGTAATGGTTTGACAACATCTAACTCAAAGCAAAAGTGCATAACTATTAGAGCAAAGAGTTCAAGCAGTGAGTAGGTATCAAAAGGTAAGTTACTGGAAATATTGAAGCATGTGCTATCTATTGTAGATAGCGAGACTCTTTCGAGATTATCGAAGTTTAACAACTAATTTTGCTGGCTGGTATCATCTCCAGTCTCTGTACACATTACTACGGGTGTCTCGTTAGTCTTATGGCATGTTAAGGTTAAGCATTGAGGACATCTTTGAATATTCCTGTTTGTTAAAAACAGATTTAAGCAACATGTGACAATAATACTAGGACATAATTCTTGCTTTTGGAGTCTGAAAAAAAGTTAACAATAGTTTCAAGAAAAATATTTGTATTAGATACTTAGCCCTTAGCCTTTTTTATCATTCAGTTCTTTCATAAATATTTCTCCATATATATTTTTTATCTAACAAGGCTGTATAGGGTTAAAAGTTAAATCAATTGTGATACCTGGTAAAGTGATGCAAAGGAATTTATGAAATTGGAGTAAGCCAAGACTGCTTTGTTCCTCTGCCATGAAAGATACAAAATTAAGATGTGAATCTTGAAGTGAATCTATAGCCAAAACTTGTGACCTTCATTCAATGCTTTAAATACAACAAAGCAAAAACGATCCAATTTTGATTGATCTGTACTGCCTCTAATGTGACAAGGCTACGATAACTCAGTGTGCATCAATGCATGCTTAAGAGCATCTATGTATTCTAGGTTATGAGGCCAAAGCATGATTGACCACTGACCGTTAGTTATTTCATAGATCTAATAACAACGCCAATTATATCAAGTGTCTTTGGGTTAGAATTTGACACAGTACACCTTCTGATGGATGAAAATGCTGTATGACTTCATTCAGTACGAAAAGTCTTTACATTAAATTGTAATAACTAATAACATGAGTACAAATGCAATACATTAATAAACAAGTTTAGTCCATATTGTTGGAATGCATAAAACAGGACTTAAATTAGTCCCAGACTAAGTGAAATTGATTCCTTGAAAAATAACTCATGATTTTGGAATCTGTGATAATTTATGTCCTTGCTTAAATTTTCTATAATTTGACCATTTGTCTGTTTTTGAACATTTGCATTTTTCTCAAAAAGAACAGAAATTGCTTTAGTCCAGGACTAACTAAGTTAGTCCTTGACTAAACCATTTTTGTATACTACTAATAATTATAATGTTCTGAAACAGACAAATGAATCAAATAACAAGTTTCAGCTTGAATCTTTAAACAAGAGTATAAATTATTGCTAGATTTCTCTCAAATGTGTTATTTTTCAACATTTTAAATGTCACTTAGTCTAGAACTAACATCAGTCCTGTTTTGTTCATACAGACCTATGTGGCCATTGACAGGAAATGAGCATGGTCAAAAGATGTTCATGTATGCAAAATGATCTTAAGATTTATTTACTGCTTTCTGCAGTGTAACAGGCACGGCCCAAAATTTGAGTTACATAATGAACGACCATCTCATGTTCCCTGCTCCAGATGGAACAAAATAATTGTACATAGCAATATTCCTAATCAAGCTGTCACCTATCTGTATTATGACTAAATCTAGGGACTACATGGTAACTACAGAGATACTTGCTGTATCTTTGGTACTGGTGTGTATGGCTTCTATGGAAATGACCACAGATGAAAAGGTATTCACTGGTAGGAGATAAATTTGGTAAAGTAATGCAGCTGTCTTTGTTCAGAAATGAGCAGATAATGATTCCACTTTTTGAGAAGCTTTTCTTCATTCCAGGCAGCTTGCTTGTACATCACTGCACTGCATTATTACTATGTGTAAAGAAATCAAGGTAGCACACAGACAACTGGTTATGAGGAATTTGGCACTGTACAAATCATCGGTCACATCACATATTTGACAAAAGATGGATTTTGAGAGAATCCCAAATCTAATCCAATTCTTACGTAGCCTTTGTCTCTGAAAAAAAAAGCCATTGCACTTAAATTTTCATCTGATACTTATCTTTCTTAAAAGAAAATACTTCAATGTTTTATTATGTTTAATTTCAAATAAAAATACTTCTTGTAACTCTATTTAATATTTTTGAACTTGAGCTATTTGCTATAGATCTGTATGTGTACAGTTTTTCATCACGAAGTTCAATAGCACACCAAATAGATCTTTATTTGAAATGCTAAATTTACAGAATCAACAAATAGACCAGAATGTTTTATTACTCAATTTCTAGGCAATGGTGATGTCTGTAACTTGGAAAATTAAAAAAAAACCTCAGTAAACTATAATTGCTACACTCATATTTTTTTAGAAAAGTTAAAATAGTATGGGACCAACAAAATGTTTACTTGACTTGTTAACTTGCACCAGAATAATTCACATTTCTCCACATGTTAACCAGACAACTTACACACATGCATCTTCAAATCTTAATCTTCTAAAATGCCTTAGCCCTGGAAAGAACCTCACTCAAAGAAAACACAACCAACATGATAAATACTGAGGTACCCAAGTTTTGAAGATTTGAGAGACATTTCCAACCTCTAGGATCCTCCTGAATAAACATTAATGTAAAAGTACATATAAATTGAGAAAATATTTGAAAAATCAACATGATACAAACTACCTCCCTCGGATGTGTTCTCGGTATAAACATCCTGAGCAATACTGCAATATTAGCTTCACCTGTGCTGAATTTGTAAACACTAATAGAGACAAATGTTTACCAATCTGTGATATTCTTTTAGAAATATTCTGGTTCTCAATATAACCTAGACATGTAATGGTAGATTGTTTGAGACTTGTTCTCACGAAAAGAGCCTAAAGTCAGATTTCAAGTTTTAAGTTAGTTAATTTTACCATGTGTACAGTAGGCAAAAGTCGTAATATTTTTGTGTTGACTTTTAAAAAGTCGTAAAGGATTTAAAATTCTAGTATAAACTGCGACTTAAAAGTCTAGTATAAACAGGGTAACTGTTATCAAGTGGACTTCAAAAAAGTGGAATTGATTAAGTGGCTTTTTACCAATTCAATTTTAAAATAAAGTCAAATTAGTCAAACTGAATGTGTCTTTTTTCCAATGTTAACGCCCCACAAACTGAAATAACTGCTGGTTATCACTATACTGACATGTATCCAAGTTATGAGAGCCTTTATCATTTATCTCTTATCATTCATTTATTGAAGCTGGATTAAGTTTTCAATGTAAACGCTTACTGATTGAAACTGAATTGACTTAAATTGATTGCGAGTTTTGGCCATAACGCAGTCAAAAGTCATTATTATTTTCCACTTTCAAATGTTATTTCATTTACCATATTTTTACTTTTCTATTGGAAGCATTAATCTCATTCTTACAACCATATTGATATCAGGTACAATTTAGTCAGTAATCAAGTCATCATGAACTCAGAATTAAAATAAAATAAGATATCATGAAGTCATAGTCAAAATAGAATGTAAACAGTCATTGTTCTTTTCCCTAGTGTGAACTTGATATTTGAAACAATTTTATTGCTGTTGCAAGTAAATGTCATTTCTAGGATGACATTTAATATAGATTCAGTGATTATTTGCATTTTGTTTCTCATAATCTTTATGTAGATAGTACTGTTTACAAATAAGTTCCTGCTATGCTGAGTGCAAGGACCCCTTTTTACAATTGTATACCATGATATTAAGGGAAAGGTTTCAAGCATATCCACCCTAAAAGTGAATCTGTTAAGCCCTCATTAAACCTAACCCCCCTACTCCAATTCTCACTTTAAAAACTCCTTGAAAATCAACAAGTTAGAAATGGCAGATTTTTGCCTGAATTCAAACACTGGACCTCTCACACCTCAATCCCATTATCACTATATCAAGCCACAGATGTCATGATCACCTGGGGGGTGCTCAAGAAAAAAGTGGTAAAATATGGAATATTAGAAAAGCTGGCAAAAAAAGTGACCCTAAAGTTGAAGATATCGTAAAAAGACGACCCTTAATGTTGAAAGTTATCCTGAAAAGGCACCCCTTTTCGTAAAGACGTCAACAACACCAATGGTCAAAATCCGACTTTTTTTTGCGAGCATGCGTAACACTTTTTTCTTGGAGCACCCCCTCCCCCGGGCATGATCATAACTATCTCCGGTCTATGACTTTGGATTTTCTTGATTTTGCAGAATGTCATATTTTGTTGTTTGGTAGAATAGGGGTTGAAGTAGTAGTTATATTGCAATGATAATAATAACAATACTGATAAAAAGGACTTTTGCACCTTTTGCATATTAAAGATTCTACAAGTTTTATAAGGATCAAAGAAAATCTTTTTTGTGTTTATGTTTAAATGAAATATGTAATCACTCAATACTGTCCTGTTTTAAATATGCACAACTCTGTTCATCTCATTAAATTTCTTTCATTTTCTTCTATTTGACCATAAAGCAGTTTTATATCTACAAAATCTTTCTTTTCCAATTTGAAGATGTCGGCAGCAATCAACCGCTGAACAGAACTACAAATTCTCATAGTAAAGGTTTTCTGTATGCTACTCCCAACTCTAACAATTTATTCTGAGTGAGAGAGAAGAAAAGAAATAAAAGAAAATCTATGGAGTAGTTGGGTCAGACTAAGAGATATACAATTACCGTGTGAAAAGCTTGGCTTAGCCCTCGGGTATCGCTACACTCCGCACAATGATACAAGCTGAAGTAGAGTTACAGGATGATATTATTATCAGCGATGTATCGCAATGTACTGCATCCGATATCGATGCGGGAGCCGCCGGCTACAATGGTGTATTGTCTGCTAATGAATGCATGAGCTTCCTACGAGGTTCCGTGTCCGGTTTGATTAGCTCCCTTATGGGCCAGTAAAATATGCCGGTGTGCTGCCAGCCGAGTTGATAATAATGTTGTTACAAAGTTAACACTACGTGTGCCATGTAAGGTTTGTCTAGCAATGTATATCAATGAACGAGTGCAACTTATTTCACATTCATAATATTCACAGAGTTTTGACAAGGAAGCAAAGCATGGCAAAACTATAGATTTACAGGGGAGATTCAAGGCACGCCGCCATTTTTATTCCGGCATGGAGACAAAATTGGGGATATTCGGGTTTTTGCCGATAGCTTGCCGATGATGTGTCGCACCTTGTCATAATGCACGAATATTGAAACACGCACACACACTTTGCGTGCAGGTTGGCGTATCATTCGCATAAAGTATTATTTGCGCATTTTATCTCTACGCGTAACCAAGCCTCGGCACTCGGGAGTTGATTTTGGCGGGAACCGAGTGGACCCGAATACCCCCAATTTGAGCTCCATGGCTGACGACGCCATTACATGGGCTGGTATACAAAGCCTGGTATCTCCCCTTTAAATCTATGGGCAAACAGTTCTTTGTGTCCAAGGAATTTAAAAGGGAGAATCGGCATACCACCATCTTTTAGTCATGTATTAAGCCCGGGGGGTACTCACATATATAAGGTATACGGGGATGTGCCACTGGAATGGGTCGCTTTTTCACAAAAAATCCCTAAACATGGGTCCCAATTTTTAGCACCAAAATCCCTAAACATGGGTCACATTTTCAAGAAAATATGCTAAAATGGTCCCAAAAAGGGTCAACAAATTGTTACCTTTGCAAACAGTGTTCATTTTTCTAGCCACTTCTATTGCTTTTTGCGGTGAGCTAGCAATGTAGATTCTACTAATGTAGATTACATCACGGAAAGTTGTATACCTTCAATTCTTAATCACTGAGTGCGATTTTACTTCCTAATAAGGATTTTTGGCCATCCATTATGAGACGATAGATGACAGTGTGTTCAGCGTGAAACGCAGTGGAGCCCCGCGTTTAAAATCAAGGGGTGTACGTTTTTCCAATGATAATGTTTATAGTTTTTGGCAATAATTTACATCATTTTTGGTTTATAAATGACTCAAATTTGTGACTAAGAATGAGAATAAAAGATGGCGATTTATTGTTTTGCCTGTCATCTATCGTCTCATAATGGATAGGCGTACATTATTTTTTCGTAATGGGCACCCCCTGCGAAGACCCATTACTCAAAATAATGTACGCCCATCCATTATGAGACAATAGATGACAGGCAAAACAATAAATCTTATCTTTTATTCTCTAATCCACATGCACCCATAAAAGCTGGAGGTGCAATAACCATATTATGCAATCAAAACTGATCTGGTTAGTGCAGAATATCAACCATATATGGTGTAATCGCTCCAGATCTGGATCAAAATTTAGGTTTTTGTTCCGAGTTTACTTCTTTACAAAGGTTTTGAAAAGCATTTCTTTTTGATTTCTGAACCTATAAGATCTTGTCTAAAAATGTATGAGTTTCAGAGAATCTGCAGTGAGATTAACTGTTAAAGAGAAATTGGACAACATTTTGAAATTTTGTTTGTGGATGATTTACACTTCCTATGTTAGAAAATAACAGTCAATTACCAGATATCGAAAAAAATTTGATCAAAACCTTCAAAAAAAGTCACAAATTTGAATTTTATTTTATTTGTTGATTTTGTGTATGAGGCTATTCTCTAAACGTATTTATTGATGCTATACAATGAGAAAGAGCCAAAGATTTGTTTGTAAAACATCCCTTTCACATCATAGATTGCAGAAAACGCAAAAGAAATTTTAAATTTTCATTAGATCTCCTGAAAAGGCCAATTCTAGAAATTCAACTATAGAGGCCAGTATTTGTCGACAACAATAATTAAAAAAAAGAGAATATCTAAATATTTTATATATAAGGTTTGAATTTGACAATGAAACTTTGCATGCTGTCATTATTACCACTAATACTTCAAATGATGCAAAAATCTCAAAATGTTTGGGGAAAAGTTTGGGGATGATGCTGAACTTGTCCAATGCCCCTTTAATTATGACAACAGAACTAATCAGACTACACAAGTAAGTAGATACTTTTAACATTTTTATCAAAAATATTATATTGTTATGTATCGCAATATATGCAGCATATGAGAAAAATTGCAAAATGAGAGAAAAGTCGCAAATTTCAAAAACTGAGTTTTATGACATATTTAAATCACTATAATCTCAGCTTTTGAATGATATATAATATGTCACACTTTCTTTCTGCGTTCTTCTTTTAGAGATCGAAATCCAATGCAATGCACTGAATAGATTGGGAAAAAAAATTAGCTGCAAACCGATTTCAAAGATACTGATTACTACAGTGTATAATAGCAACATGCAATCAATTAACCGTGAATAATTACACTTTGCGGCAAAGTTGCATGACCTTCAAAACTTTAGATATAGGTAAGGCCCAAAAAAAACACCTCTGTCTAAGGTTCGTAAGGCCCAAAACCCTTTTTTTAATTTTTTTTTGAAATGCGGTAGATTTGTTTAACCATATGCGTGCGGGAAGCTGAGACAGAGTTCATTTTATCTTTGGCCTAAACACTCATGTATGAATGCGTTTTATGTCAAAAAACGAAATCTGACTTTTTCCACCCTATTTTTCTTTAGATGCCATTTATTCAAAATATACATTTGTGACTTTCCTCTCATTTTGCCAGAGCAGCCCACATATCGATGTATTTTTAGTGATCTTCAGTAACTGTTGATGAGCATACCAACAGAACAATGACATTGACAGCATTGTTGTGGTATGCCATATCCATTTACAGACACTGAATCCACCATATTATGTACTTCCAGATTTTTTTCAGAAACATGATAATAGTAGCTTTATAAGTCAGATTGCATGAAACTTGACTTGACATACAAAAAAACATAAACATTTGTATACTTTTTTCACTTGCAAACTGTACAACATTTAAAGCCATTGCTCAGCCAGTAGCCAGTAGTTGCCTAATAAATATTTATGAGGTAAAAATGCTTTGCTTAATGTGTAATGTGGATCAAAGTTATTTGGGATTTTTTTTGGGGTAATAATTGTCAAAGTTTACAAAAATAAACTAACACCAAATCTATCTTGCTTCAGATACACAATCTAGATGCAAATTGACTATACAGATGTAATGTTGAATATAACCAGGACTAGCATAAACTTATTTCAAAGTTTTTTCTTACAAACCTTATATTTATTTTTTCGTTAACCACATATCAACTTAATATTTTCCATGCATTTTAAATTCTACTAATTGCTTCTCTCTTAAATTTTCCACATGTATTGACATGAATATTTAGTCAGCAGTTTCATGAACGTACAGATGTTTACAATTTGTAAAAAGGAAACATTTACACAATGCCAGAAAAGGGATGCTGCTTCAGATGTTTAATTTACACCCACAATTTACAGAAAATTAATGATACATATACCCAGTCTACCTTTTAAAATATAAAACCCCTTTTTATGATCAATTTATGGAATACATTCAATAAATGGAAATATAGAAAATTGAAGACAGTGATAGCTGTAGGGTTCACAGTTACACTAAAAACACTAAATGAATAAAAGCCTTGGTTAGACAGAGGGGAATGGTAGAGAAAATAGCCCCAAAAATGGAGCAAACATGTGATATAGGACCACAAAAGGATGAACATAACCCAAGAAGTAGAACAGGAATGTGATGTAAGGACAGAAATGACATGAAGAGAGGAAAGATAAACAAAGTACATCAAACTTGCTAAGTAAGAAATAAATGCATATAGAATTGTGTATTTCCCCCAAAAGCTTAATGCATTTTAGACATCATTAGACACATGATTAGACCTCAAATCAAGAAACATAAACCACACTTTGCAGATGATATCAGTTTTGATTTTATCATTTCATCTGTTACATCATTCTCTAAGCTTTAGAATGACATCTTACTTGTTGAAATTGATTGAGGTGATCAAAGTTTACAAATAGAAAATCTGCTGAAAATTCTTATTATTTTCTGTATTTTTTGTTGTCTATTTTCACCAGTTTCTTGAAAAGTGTTTTGTTGCAAAGTCACCTTTTTCTGGGTGAGCCATTACATAAAGGCATTGGCATGCAGTCAGACATGATGTTAAATATAAACAGATCTAACATAAGAACTTGTTAAAAGGTTTATGCTTACAACCCCTATTATTTATTTCTTCATTAACCACATAGCTCAAATTTAATATTTCCCAAAAATTGAATTCCACTAATTGCTTTTCTCCTAAATTTAATACATGTATTGGCATACTTAGGCAGCAGTTTCATAAAATGAACTTACAGCTATGTATAATTTGAAAAAGTAACATTTATACAATAGTGAAACACCAGAAACAAGGATGTTGCTTCAAATATATAATTTATCCCCACAATTTAAACAAAATTAACTGCATGCCAAGTCTACCTTTTAAAATAGAATCCCTTTTTATGATCAATTTATGGAATACATTCAATAAATGGAAATATAGAAAATTAAGTGAACGCACAACAACGTAGCTAGCTCTAGGGTTCACTGTTACTTACATAGAAAACAGTAAATGGAATAAAAGCCTTGGTTAGACAGAGGGGAATGGTAGAGAAAATAGCCCCAAAAATGGAGCAAACATGTGATATAGGACCACAAAAGGAAGAACATAGCCCAAGAAGTAGAACAGGAATGTGATGTAAGGACAGAAATGACATGAAGAGAGGAAAGATAAACAGAGTATATCAAAAACATTCAGTACGAAACAGAAGATGTCGCACGAAAGTGCGCAGTCAAAGCTTAAAACGTGTTAAAGCTGAAAATATGCATGGATAAGATGAAGTTAGAATTGACCTAAACGGATTTAGAAATCAAGAAGTAAAATAGCATCAAGACATGGCTCTGCCACACTTCATATCGCTATACATTGTCTCTCCCATCATTGTCAGTGCTACTTATGTTCAGATCCATTTCAATTTGCGTTTCCCCAATCGAGGCAGGCTAGACCCATCCAGCACTGTCTGTGCTGATTTCCTTTTCTCTCTATCACTCATGCTATGGATTGTAACTGTTAATGGTGGAATGCAGCGAATCGGACTAGATATGAAGGAATGCGTGCAAAAGATGACACATGGGGTGGAGAAAACAATCTACCAGCATGCACCTGTATATTGGTATCCCAATCCCATGATGCATGTTAATCTTAATGTGAATTTAAGACTCAGTTGCACACATCAACGTATAGAGCATAATGTACGCATAAAATACAAAAGTTTCACATACTAAACATGTGCCACACAGACTCCACTGTATGGACAACAGATTAAATGTACACATAACGGACACAACTGTACGCATAACATGTTGAACGTACTTCCGAAAACATATAAACAACAATGTATAAAATAAATTTGGAATAAGTATATTAGGCGTATGTTCGGGTCTATACATTAATGTGTGACACAGCCCTTAGGGAGGAAGCTTGTAAAACATTCTAAAACCTATTTCTGCATTGACTGCTAATGGTGCGTTTACACTGCGACAGCTTTTTTCGACGTAGGATAACGTATTTGCAACTAAAAGGTTGTAAGTGAAAGCGACTGATAGTTATAATAGTGTGCGTAGCTAGCAGCGTGTGTGAGCGTTAACTGACTTTAACTAACGATGACGAGCGTAAAATTCAAAACTGCAATACGCAGGTCTACGTTGCTTGCCGTTACCCCCAATATGTCACAGTGTAAACACACCTTAATTTTTAAAGCTTCCTGCTAAAATCATTTATATCTTGCCATCTTAACCTACGGAAGACTTAATCTAAGTGAAAGAAAACCAAAGAATTTACAAAGTTCTAAACAAATATGGAAAAAAAACAACTTTCTGGACTGTAGTATGGAATGAAAAATGCAAGAATGGGTTTTTGCAGGTCTGCATTTGGGGGGGGGGGTTGACAAGGTATAAAAAGGTTCACTTAGAAGTACGAAAAGGTCCACAAAAGGTCCCCCAAACCACAAAACACCATCATAATGTTCATTTTCGGTGTAATTTGGGGTAAAATACTACATAAAATGTTTAATGCTCACGTAACAAAAAATTTGCAGGATTAGGACAAATTTTCAATATAATCTGTAATAACTTTAACCCAGATTTTAACCTAGGAAAAATTTGCATTTTCATCTGGAACAACCAAGGTTTTAACCCTATTTCCCAGTTGATCCTTTCCTAAATAGTCAGAGATACCTAAAAGCTGGTCTCTGCAAATGCTTTAGCACAACAATGAAAAATAAAAAGGAGTATGGTAAAAGAAATTTGAAACAACATTTATATCAAATGATGTTGCTATGTTTTGACATAGTCAAATTCCATTACCCAGAGAAATACATCCCATGTAAACTGATCACGTCGGAGGAATCTAACCGATCACTCGCTAAATATCAGGTTCTAAATCCTGAAGACACGATGTCAAGAAGATTATATGAATATACTGGTCAATGGCTTTGACATTGAAAGTGATATGGGTGATTGGGGATGCTCAACTTGAATCATCTTGTTTAAAGGAGTGGTAAGTTTTGTGAGAAAATAGATGTTGCTGAAATGTCAATCAGATACGTCCAATCAGATGAAATATCTAATGTTAGTTTAGCACAAAGAAACAGTTCATGTCCATTCAAATTAAAACCCACCAGCTGATGGAAGCTATATGACTCTGTATCCCATTTCCTCAATGGACATGCATCTACATAATAGATGAATTCAAACTATGATTTCAAGTTCACACAGATATTTAAAATACATGAAAACCTGACAATATAATAAGTTAATTTCAGCTTAACTATTTAACTTAGTTTCATTTTGTTGTCATTTCATTACTTATTTTGCATTTTCTTCTGCTGAGGATATTTGTTCATTCATTTGGTTTTATCTTGCTTAAAACAATATATACAATGTTTAAAATACAATTAAATCAAATCAAAGGGGGATATGATTGAAAGACCATAAAGGCCAGATATAATCACAACCCATATCCAAAACCACACTGTAACTTACAAAAACTAAGACAAACAAATGGAATAAAAGCCATATTCAATCTTCAATAGTAGATATAAGCTATACTACAGATGGTGCTACCAGCAGTAGACAGCAGGTAACTGCAATTTATTTTTGCTATCAGCAGTAGATAGCAGATAACTGCAATTTATTTTGCTATTAGCAGTAGATAGCAGATAACTGCAATTTATTTTGCTATCAGCAGTAGATAGCAGATATCTGCAATTTATTTTGCTATCAGCAGTAGATAGCAGATAACTGCAGTTCATTTTGCTATCAGCAGTAGATAGCAGATAACTGCAATTTATTTTGCTACCAGCAGTAGATAGCAGATAACTGCAATTCATTTTGCTATCAGCAGTAGATAGCAGATAACTGCAATTCATTTTACTATCAGTAGTAGATAGCAGATACCTGCAATTCATTTTGCTATCAGCAGTAGACAGCAGATAACTGCAATTTATTTTTGCTATCAGCAGTAGATATCAGTTATCTGCAATTCATTTTGCTATTAGCAGTAGATAGCAGATAACTGCAATTAATTTTGCTTTCAGCAGTAGATAGCAGATAACTGCAATTCATTTCGCTAACAGCAGATAATGTATGTTTTCCGAGTGCTAACTTGAATAGAAGACCCCAGTACACCCACATGTTTAGTATTGCGGCTGAGCAGGTGCAAGAGAAAGTTTGGAGAAAAACATCCAAAAGGTAAGCTATAGCTACGTTGTGATAAATCAAACATTAGACCTTCGTGCAGAATGTACTGCGTAAAATTTATCATCACATGAGTAAAAATTGCTCCTGAGTTTCACACTGTATTGGATCATCAGACAATTATTGAATCCTTAGTATTACTTGTATTATGGAACATCAAGAGAAATATTATTTATTGAAATGTACAGTTGTTTACAAACTGTCTGTAATGATAAAGACACCGTCTGTCTATAATAATAAAAGACGCTGTCTAGCAAGACAATCAAAAAGCATTTTCAAAGATTCCTTTTTATTACCTAACCTAATTTCAACAAACGATGCCACTGGTTGTCTAATAAAAGCTTCCATACACAGCACAGTTCTAGTTCTGCCTACATCTAAGGTTATCAAACCGACACCAATTTGCAGCATTTTCTTATATATTCTATAGAGGAGCACCTGTCGTAAGATTCGGAAGAAAACAAGATGTAACTCACTACCCATGGGTTGTAATGGAGCAGATGATATTGTACGAATGCCTCTAGTATCGGACTTATTACACCATGTTCTACATACTAGACTGCCATCAAGTCTTGTCCGGACTGGACTAATGCCTCAAGTCTTGGGCTTATTATACCATGTTAGACTGACAGCAAGTCTTGTCCATACTTGGACAAAGTAAAGTGCCTTCTGGTATTGTAGTTGTTACGACAAGAATCGATTTTTAGACTTTTACAAATCTTGGCAATCTCTTTATTAAAAAAGTCTGTAGACCTGACCCATCAAAACATTTGAAATTGAAAAGTATAGTCTATTCACATTTTCTTAAAGCAAACTTTATAAACTATATAAATCAAAAACATTGATTTTGCTAATTTTAGATACTATTTTACCAAACAAAAAAAGAAATTGTAGGAGTAGGGGTGGTGGTAAAAGGTGTGCTCCTCTCATAACCCCCCCCCCCCCCCCCCCCCCCCCCCGCCCCCCCCCCCCCCCCCCCCCCCCCCCCCCGCCCTCCCATCGACATCCAAATGAAATCAAGAAAGTCGTAAAGTTTCTATATGTAGTACGATGTTGATGATAGTGTTAAAAAATCTGGTCCTTAATGGGTTTATTTTCAAAATTTTCAAAAATATATAAGAAAAACTCTGAAAATTAGCACAAATTTTCACGGAAAATTAGCACAAATTTTCACGGAAAATATTGTTTTTTTTATTTTAAGCAATATTTTGGCAATTTGCTACATGGAATAATTTGAGGTGTACTTTGTGTCTGCAAAGAACTTTTTCCATCCCCCCCTGCAAATTTGTCTTGCCTCTATTTGCCCCCTCAAATGAGAATCATTGTGCTTATAAGCTTATAAGCTACTGGTAACATGCAAGCATTATGGTACAGGAAACACAAAAAATTGATTCATCATCAAAATATTGGTCAAATTTGCGTCAATTCTTATAAACCGGTAATGTTAAAATCTACATCTGCTAAATCTATACAACTCTTCAATGGCACTTGTAACACTGGCCAGTGATGGATTAGAATGGATATGTACACCGCAGAGACTAGATCGTAAGCCATACCAGCTGATTAACTGATGTCATCAGCAAATTGCACTGGACATGCAAGGATTGGCTCCAGTCAAAAAATAGTTCATTCACTTACGCTATAAGTCGTAAAAACTTGCATCATGTAGTATCTGGTCTTCTTGGTTTAATCCAAAAATGTGAAATGGGATGAAAGTTTCAGGTAGTTTTTTCACTAAAATATATTTGTTCATAATTAGGATGACCAAGAAAGAACATAATCCATTTCATTACACTCTTTGAAATGTTGAAATAATCACCTGAATACAATAAAATGGTTATTTGTGATCCTACTTCTGCCAAAACAAAAAACACCCTTTTGTTAGAAAGTAGACTGTGAACAGAGTTTTTATAGGCATGGCTTGGTCTTGCTTTACTTTGGATTGGGATGCGAGATGTCCCGGGTTCAAATCCTAAGGTCGATGAAGCAAAATAGCCATTTTTATATGAGAATTTCCAAGGATATTATGGTGTTAATATAGGTTGGGTTATTATACAGTATCAAATATAAATAACAAAATCTGATACAAGAAAAGGCCTGTTATAAAGAAGCATTTTTCCCCGGGGGGGGGGGGGGGGGGGGCACTCACATATGAGGGCATGGTACATATGTCCGGCGGTCAAGATCCCCTTTTTCAGGCCGCCAGGCCGCTCACTAGATCCCCATTTTCAGCATGATTCAGTTCTTTTGACCCCGTTTTTGAGAAAAATTACAAAATTTTAGCTTTAACTGCAAAAATTGTGAAAAATTTTCAGCTCAGGAGGCTATTTTTGCCAAAATTTCAGTTCACTAGACCCCCAAAATCGGTTTCAAATGTCAATTTTTTACAGAAAATCAGTTCACCAGACCCCAATTTCGGCGCTTCCCGCCTGACATACCTACCACTTTCA
>JXSR01S005313.1:120022-139877 GCA_000969725.1 Ophiothrix spiculata | reverse complement strand
ATGAAAACATCAATATTTACTCTGCCAAGTGTCTATCATCTCGACAGGAGCATTATTGTAAACACGCCATTATCTCTGTGACTTAACACCAATTACTATGGTATGGATTTAAGATTTCCAACCCGGGACTTAACTTAAGCAACGGTAGCGCCGTCTTCGTCGTCGTCAAAATGCCACCAGACTTTATAACACACAATACTTGTTAAGCTTTGACATTAAGTGATAAGCAATATACCCATGATACCTCAGTCGTAAGTATTGATTGAAAACTCTGTCAGAAGAGCCACTCAGTTGCCATGGTAACCCACATCCTATATCCTGAGTCAAATGTTTAGATAATAAAGAAATCTGTGTATAAAATGTGAGCCAGTTGAATGATTGCGGGAATAAGTGGATTTCATAGTACGCTGAGTTTGGAGGAGCACATGCCACTTGCTGTGTGAGATGATGGGCCATAATTAATAAAAAGTTACGTTTGTGATCAAACAAATAGCAAAATTTGTGATCTGCTCTATGATCATAATTATGTTTGCATTTCTTAATAAAATAAAAATATATATTACTTGAATTGACATTTGATAGAAAGAAGAAAGAATTCTTTAGACTGATCGCCAAGGATAACCCAAGAAAGCCTCTGATGAAGCTTATTCCCATTGGGGTCCAAGATCTTTCTTTTAATCAGTTTTAAGTGCAGGGTGAAGACAGGAGTATCAAGAGAAGAACCCACGGAAGCAGATATGGACTGAAAACCAAATGCACATACAGCGCCGGGACTGGGAATCGAACCCGGACTAATTGGTGCGAAGAAAGGGAAGTTCTGCTGTGCTAATCTGCTTCTCCAGATAAAGATTGTCAATGGTGCAGTCATTATTATCTGCAAAGTAAAGTTTGGTTTACACTGCTCTGGGCTACAATCCTATGATCATTATGATTTTTCTTGCATAATTCTCCTGTGATTTTAAATTTCAATGAACTTAGGGGGTCATTAACTGATCAAGATGATCTTAAGGGACCTAGATGGAATCATGACCATAAACAAAGTTCGTGTCAGAATTTGTAGCTTTAAACAATTCTGTCACTATCTCTCAAGATGCATAAACTTAAAAAAATAATATCAGAAATCTCAAAATTTTGGTTCTGCTGAACAAGATTATTTATTTTTCAAGTAATATAGTAAGTGTTGTAAGCTTAGTAATGAATTAGCTTAATAGCTTCCATTATGGTATAAGAAGTCAATTTTGATTTTGCTCTACAGTCACGCAATAACTGGCTCAAATCAAAACCTCATAATAGATCGAGTCAGCATCATTATTGAAGTGCTATATGAAAGCAAAAAGATGTTCAACTTGATGATGAAATGAACGGAGATGCTAAGACTCGATGATTAATTTTGTATACCGGTAGATTGATGAGTTTGGTTCCGAAGACATCCTTATGATCCGTCTATACCAAAGTCAATGAACTTAAGCTGAGCTCAAGACAATGTGATGGTATATAAAGCATTTTTTAGGATATCAATCAGCAATCAATATCTTAATCTCGTCATGTGAGTGCAAGAAAGTCATATTTGCAATAGCTGCCATTTTACATAAATTTGAATTGCATATTGTAGAATGGCCAGTCTTAGGTCAGTGGCTCTTGTAATGGTTCTTCAGATGAGGGTGTCAAGAGCCACTGACATATGGAAGAGATATTATGAGGGATATTTTGCATTCTAGAGATATTTTGTTAAATAAATATTAACATATGGCAGCTATTGGAGATACAACTTTTGTACATTCACATGGCAATCTAATATTCCTGCAGCAATTTTTATCAACATTTTATTGCCGGATAAAATTTAAAATTTCTGAGCTAGTTTTTTAGAAAATCACGGTCCAATTTAACATGAAAATACTTTGAAATGTTCTCAGATTCCCACAGGTTGCTCCAAAGTTAAAAGTTAATAAGCTAATTTAGACAGACTTAAAAGTGAGTATGGATGAGGTGTGGACATCGTGCAACAAATGGTGTCATGACCTTTCATTATTCCAATGAAATATCATAATTTTGGTATGATTTTAAAGATTAGATATTAGCCTTTAAAATCAACTAAGAACAGGGGACCATGAATAGAGAAATCATAATCCCTTCATCTTACTTGTGTTGTATACCAAATAAAAGTAATTATCAACTGAAGTCAACTATTAGCACGATAAAGTTGGGTACACTGTTAGAACGTTGGGCAAATAATTTACCCAATGTTGGTTCAACTATGAACAACCCTACTTCTGGGTAAATAATTACCAACGTTGCTTAAAATGTTGGCTAATTACTTAACTGTTGGGTTAAAGTTGTTGCTAATTACCAAAATATTGGGTAAAATTTCACCAACAGTTGGTTAATATTATTTACCCAACAATTGGGTTGTTCATAGTTTAACCAACGTTAAATAATTGCCCAACAGTATAACAGTGTATGGATGAGGTGGTGAGATGAAACACAAAAGATGAAGCCCACCTTAAAAACATGACCATGTGTGATGTAATCCAATCCTAGGCCCGGATCCTAGGACCTTGATTTTTTCTGTGTTACTATCCACAATATGAATCCACTATCACATCATACCACTTACTAGAAAGCCTGAGTTCTATATAACAGACTGATCGCCCCTCGCGATTTTTCAGGGTAGGTAGTAAAGTGGATTTCTAGATCACAGGATTTGGTTATATCACTCATGTTGGTTTGTGACACCAAAAAAACAAGGGTTCTATTAATCGAATTAGTGTGATGGGAAGAGCTCTCATAATAAGAGAAATCACGGTCCTTTCATCTCACTTGTGTTGTATACCAAATCATATTTACCACAGTCAGTGAAGTTGAAAGGCTCCTCTATCCTACATTTTGTACCATACCAGAATTTTGTCACAGACACACTCCGTGCGCATCCCATGTTGTCTTCATTTCTTCAAGCAGGCCCTCTTATTGCTCTCTCAGAAAAATATGAGGGCTCTTTTCCCAAATATTTAAAGCTAGTCCATGTCAGGGGACTTGAAATTTATCCATAAACAATCAAAATGCACAGGTTTCTGACAATATTCTAGGAATATGTACTTCTCTGTTTTCTCACAAAATCAATGCAAATTTGCCAGAATACTTTACACATTTGAAATGATGGTGATGCATTATGGCTCTATATTCTGTTCTGAGAAGTGAAAATAATGCTTTGGATTTTAGATTACCCCTAACTGGCAGAAAAATGTTTTCCCTCCTCGCCTCACAACAATAAAAGCAAGAAAAACATGAAGTTTCCTGAAATATGTACTGTGTACTATTGATATATGATTGTAAATATATACTGTTGATGTATGTGTGCAAAATTCAATTCTTTTAGGAGTTTACTTTTCAAACTGTTCAAAAATGTGCACCAAAATAGTGCCTATCTTCCAAAAAATGATATTTTTTAGGAATTTAAGCAAAATATGGGAAATTGGATAAATGGGAAAAATGGGTTAACATTTTTGTGCCAAGGTTTTGAGACACAACCCCCCTCCCCACCCCCCCCCCACCCCCACCCCCCTGCAAATTTACCTTGTTCCTGCATGCACCCTCGAACAGTACTGTCTAGTTTTGACCTTTTGGATCAGTTTTGATCCATAAATGGTATCAAATAAGAAGAGTGCGTACTAATATTTCTATATTCTACAGCTATAAGGATGGTCAAAATTCATGCATTTAGCAACATAAATTACTCCTGTGACTGCACTTTTTCTATCTTTACAAGTTGTCAATCACCATGGTATTTTATGCTTTTATCTATTTTTATTAGATTATCCCACAGTGGATGTTATTTCATTGTAGCTGATTAGACTGATCCATCCTCACTCCTTTATTAGCCTCAATACTAAATCTCTGTGCTTAAGAATCCAGGCTCCAAAATTTGATATTGGTCTCTCTCCTCTACTTGATACAGACTTGTTTATGGAGCATTGATGCTGTAAACACTTTTCCCTTTGGACCATTTTAAAGTTGCATTTCTGTCTTGTTTCCATTATGTTTAAGAATTTCGACCAAAAACCTGGAACCAAAAACTGTGAAATCCATTTCCACTTCCACAAAATAACACAAAGATAGGTCTTATATGATATAGGGCCTAGCAATTTTGGGGACGAATTTTGATGATGTAATCCCTTTTAATTTTTAGTCTACTTTAAAGTTGCTTGTCGCTCTTCTTCAATAACTTGAATCAAATTCAAGCCAGGAAAATACTTGCTGACAATATGGTATAAAAGTGTAGAAGATCCATTTTCCAGCTTTCAAATAAGGGCTAAGAGTAAATTGTACAATTGTGTAGGGAGTGGCCATCTTTCTCTTTTTCTTTATCTTGCTATCTTTTCTATTTTCAGCATCTTTTCAAAGATACATTGGCCAGCATGCATAGATTAGCCACTTCTGGCTATCCAGGTTGGTACTTTTGTATGAGCTTGGAAGAGACCATGAGTTCATCATGGATCTAATGGCATGTGTCCGTCACGGACTGACCGAGGTAAACAAACAAACAAACAAACAAATATCATTATTTTCTTCAAATTGCTCATTTCAATGTCAAAGTAAGTCTCAATTAACTATAGAAAAAATTAGAAGGTTAAAATCAAAATTGTGGTGCATTTTCTTTTTATAACGTTGTGCAGGAGTTCAAAAAATTTGGACCCTGTTATATAACCCTTGTCTATGGTGTATATTTGAACTAGGCACATTTTCATTAATTAGTGGCTTGGTTCTCTGCAATACATGGAAAACTATTTTATGAAAGAGTCTTAACTATGTCTTTTTTTTTCTCTTTGTCTGATCTGAACTAAGAGAGAAATTATGGTCGAAACCAATTCAATTCATAACCGAATTCCATGACATAATTCATTGAACAGTGCAACCACAAATCCACAGTGCAGGGCCCATTGCTTGTAAATGAGACCCATACCCTGCATTCTTATTTACACTGTCCAATAAATTATGACATTTTAATTCTTAACTGTTTTTGTATAAAAATCTGAAAAACACTTCCACTTGTTGACGTGAAAAGTACACCCGACTTAGCAATTTGAAGCCAAAACTAATGGAGCAACGGTGTGTGACATATTATACTTGATAATGTAGTAAGAAACCAACATATCTATATTAAAATCTGACAATCAAGCATCCCAAGCTCTCAGTGTGCTTTCTAGTTGTTCGAAATGAAATCACCCTTGATAACAAAATCAAGTCGTGCGGCAGGCGGCGACCATTTAACCTGATTTGACTGCCACGCTTTTCTAGCATCAGACCGTGACAACGTGATTATTTGCTGATCGCTTGAGCGATGGAGTTAGCAATGAGTTTGCAATGATTTTATTGGTTGGGTGTTAGCCTGTAATCTTACAAGTCGTAAAAGAGCAATTTACCGAGTGTGGGTGAACTCATGGATCTTGTCAAGTCAAGTCAAATAGTAGATTTAATTAACAATTGTTAAAGGGAAAAAATATGGCTAATTTAAGACAAACGATCAAATTTGTGTATTGTTCATTAAAATGACAAAACTTTTACAATAAAGCCATTTTTCTCAAATAAATCTAATTATTAACAGGAAGAGGATCCTATCACTTTTCGAGGCTTAACCAGAAGTCGTAAACATCAAATTAAAGCCCATATTCATCTGATTATAAATCAAAAATTTATCCTTTAATTTCTTTTTATTTTTGGATTATCCCATTTAAAAAATATTTTAATTTTACCATTTCAAAATTCCATTAATGGCATAAGATGCTTGTGATGAAGGAATCTTTTATTTCCATCCCAAATCAGATGCTCTAAAAGTGGAAATCTTTGCACTACATTATTTTTGTGTTTTTAACGGTCATTTTGTCTAATGCAAAAGTAAAGTACTGCAAAAAATTTATGTGTATACGAGGTGCATGTCAAAACTTTCATTTGTGTGAAACAAAACAAAAAAAATTGCAAAATGATTAAAAATAAAATGGGCTGGAAAATTGTTGTACATGAAAATATATTGACGGTAAGGTAAATATAAACAATACAGTTTATATGCCTTCCTCCACTTCATGAAAATGTCTGGTCTGATTACACAACTGTAAATAATATTTTCATATCTGATTTTCCCCGAACCATTAATTTCCTAGAACTCATTCACAGCCTGCGTGATAGACTACCATAAAATAAAACAAACAGTGATCGGCTTATTGCCTGTATCGTTTGATGTTGTTAATGTACCATTATTGTTATTGATTATTAGTCAATCAATTATAGAGAGCTAGTCTGTATCTGATAGCTTAATGAATCAATTAAAACGCTACTTAAAATATCAATGCTTAAATTTATGTTCAGTTTATGCATGTGGTAAAACTGAGATGCATAACATTATTTTGTATTATCATTTTGTTGTTTGTACAAACTTCTGTACAGTTACTTATGACAGCGATATAAAAAGATGTATTTTCTAACTAATGGTTTTTAAAGTTAATGATGGCATTGAAAAGAGACATTTTTCATTTACAAAACACCTTATAAAATATGTTATTTAAGTGAAAAAGTGACAAGCCTTGATTTCATTTAAAATTAAAACTTATCATCATGGAATGCTCTATGAAGCTTTTCAAAATGTATTAATATCAAGAATTTTTTTTAAAAATCTGCAAAGAAATGGCAAATTAAGAGAAGAAGCTTTAATAATTTATTCTATTAGTCTATACTAGCTAGTAGGCTGCAAATTAATTCACATGTCACGCAAGCATAGGGAAATGATGTAAGATTTGAGAAACTAGTTTCCCAGTACCGCCATCAACCCTCACAACACTCTCACAACAATGTTTTTCTTCTCTAACTCTCTTTACTACTCCCCAAACTCTCGCCGCGATTGCGTTCCTCTCTCTAACTCATATCATGTTTCTCAGTTTCTCTCTCACACTACCCACGAATTCTCATCGCAATTTCTTTCCTCTCTAACCACCCTTTAACTCTCCCTGCGATTTCTTTCCTCTCTCTTCTACTCCCCAAACTCTCACCGCAATTTCTTTCCTCTCTCTAGCTCACATCATGTATCTCAGTTTCTCTTTTCTCACTCCAGCCCAATTGACATTTCATGACAGCTCTCAAGAATAAAACGCTCATGAAACTCAACAAAGCTGTATATTATTATGGGCAATGAATAGGAATTCTAGAGGTGTTTATGGGAATGCCTTGCCAACCAGCTACAGACACATTGCAACCCAGCATTGCAAGTTTTTTTTTCTTTCTCTAATAGATTGTAAAACTCCCAAAGTGTGCTAGGAATAGTACTGATGTTGAATTTTGATTTCTCTAAATGTTTCACCTCTTTAAGTTGCTCAACCAGTGATTTATTATTGTGCATTATTATTTCTCAAACACCAAGCCATTTAACCTGGCTCCAGTTTTTACTCTTTCAATTTAGTTTAAAGTGTCATGTAATATATAAATCAAATAATTAGAAAACAGCATCTTGGAGTGTTTGTTAGCTTTTTGTCTATTGTTGCAATACATTAAGAATTCAGAATTTATTACTCTGTTTTATGCGCCCAACTGACTAAGATTTTCCAGTTTATGGAAAATTAACTGTATGATAGCAGTAAATTTGTTGTTGTTATTTGTTGTTTTTCTAAACCATGGACTGAGTATTAAATAATCGTAAGTGTAAAATGCAACATACAAACAAGACAAACGTTAGGACTAATAAGACCTTGCTAATAATTATCTAATAATCTATAAATAGGTAGTGCACATTAATTTACATGTCAGATATGCATAAGAAAATGGTGTCAGATCTTGAGAAGCAAGGTGCCCTATATGATGATAAACCCTCACAACATTCTCACTGTGATTTCTTTCCTCTTTAACTACCCTCTTACTCTCCTTGCAATTTCTTTCCTCTTTCTACTACTCCCCAACTCTCTCTACAGTTTCTTTCCTCTCTGTAGCTCACATCATATCTCAGTTTCTCTTTTCTCACTCCAGCCAAATTGACCTTTCATGACAGCTCTCAAGAATAAAACGCTCATGAAACTCAACAAAGCTGTATATTATTATGGGCAATGAACAGGAATTCTAGAGGCGTTTATGGGAATGCCTCACCAGCCAGCTACAGACACATTGCAAGAATTTTTTTCTATAATAGATTGTAAAACTCCCGAAGCACTTTAAGAATAGAACTGATGTTGAATTTTTATTTCTCTGAATGTTTCACCTCTTTAAGTTGCTCAACTAGTGATTTATTATTGCGCTTTATTATTTATCTAACACCAAGCCATTTAACCTGGCTCAATATTTTACTGTTTCAATTCTGTTTGAAGAGTCATGTTCAGCTTACATATATATCAAATAACTAGAAAATAACATATTGGACTGTTCGTTGGCTTTTTGTTTTAATGTCGCAATACATTAAGAACTCAGAATTTATTACTCTGTTTTACAGGCCCAACTGACTAAGATTTTTTTCCAGTTTATGGAAAATTAACTGTATGATAGCAGTAGCAGTAAATTGTTGTTGTTGTTATTGTTGTTTTTGTTTTTCTAAAACCATAGACAGAGTATTAAATAATCACAAGCATAAAATATTACATAAAAGCAAGACAAACGTTAGGACTAATAAGACCTTACTAATATTGTCTTATAATCTATAAATAACTGGTGCACATTTATTTTAAGAAAGCATAATGAAATGGTGTCAGATCTTGAGAAGCAAGGTGCCCTTTATGACGACAAACCCTCACAACACTCTCACTGTATTTTCGTTCCTCTGTAAATACTCTTTTACTCTCCTTGGGATTCCTTTCCTCTTTCTACTACTCCCCCAACTCTCTCTGCAGTTTCTTTCCTCTTTCTACTACTCCCCCAACTCTCTCTGCAGTTTCTTTCCTCTCTCTACTACTCCCCCAACTCTCTCTGCAGTTTCTTCTCTACTACTCCCCCAACTCTCTCTGCAGTTTCTCTCCTCTCTCTACTACTCCCCAACTCTCTCTCTGCAATTTCTTTCCTCTCTCTAGCTCACATCATATTCTCAGTTTCTCTTTTCTCACTCCAGCCCAATTGACCTTTCATGACAGCTCTCAAGAATAAAACGCTCATGAAACTCAACAAAGCTGTATATTATTATGTGCAATGAATAGGAATTCTAGAGGTGTTAATGGGAATGCCTTCCCACCCAGCTACAGACACATTCCAAGTTGTTGTTTTTTATTTCTCTAATATATGTGTGGTGCTCTGGCAAAATGAGCGGAAAGTCGCGATTGAAGATTTTGAATAAATGGCTGCTAAAGTAAAAATATGGTGAAAAGATCAAATTTTGTTTTTTGACATAAAGCGCATTAGTACATAATTGTTAATCTATACTTCGCGTTTTGAGGGTCAATTATGCCGGGAAGTACAATTATTCACGGGTAATTGATCGCGTTTTGCTTTAATACACTATAGTAATCAGTAACTTTAGAATTGATTTGCGACAATTTTTTACTGCCAGATTTTGAGTGGACTGTCTTGTATTTCTATCTCTAAATGAAAATTGTAGAAAGAAAGTATGACATATTATATATCATTGGAAAGCTGAGATGATGGAGAATTAAAATACGACATAAACTCAATTTTGAAAATCGTGACTTTCCGCTCATTATGCCAGAGCACCACACATATTGTAAAACTCCCCAAGTGCTCTAGGAATAGTACTGATGTTGAATATTTTATTTCTCTGAATGTTTCACCTCTTGAAGTTGCTCAACTGGTGATTTATTATTGCGCTTTATTATTTCTCAAACACCGAACCATTTAACTTGGCTCCAGCTTTTACTGTTTCAATTCAGTTTGAAGAGTCCTGTTATGTGTAACATTATATCAAATAATTAGAAAATAACATCTTGGACTGTTTGTTAGCTTTGTGTTTTGTTGCAATACATTAAGAACTCAAAATTTATTACTCTGTTTTGCAGTCCCAACTTACCAAGATTTTCAATTTTCTTGGAAAATTCAGTTAATGATAGCAGAAAATTTGTTGTTGTTATTTGTTGGTTTTTTCTAAACCATGGACTGAGTATTAAATAATCGTAAGTATAAAATGCAACATACAAACAAGACAAACGTTAGGACTTATAAGACCTTGCTAATATTCTCAAATAATCTATAAATAGGTAGTGCACATAATTTACATGTCAGATATGCATAAGAAAATGGTGTCAGATCTTGAGAAGCAAGGTACCCTATATGACGATAAACCCTCACAACTCTCTAACTGTGATTTCTTTCCTCTTTAACTACCCCATTACTCTCCCTGTGATTTCTTTCCTCTCTCTACTACTCCCCCAACTCTCTCTGCAGTTTCTCTCCTCTCTCTACTACTCCCCCATCTCTCTGCCGTTTCTTTCCTCTCTCTTGCTCACATCATGAATCTCAGTTTCTCTTTTCTCACTCCAGCCCAATTGACCTTTCATGACAGCTCTCAAGAATAAAACGCTCATGAAACTCAACAAAACTGTATATTATTATGGGCAATGAATAGGAATTCTAGATGTGTTTATGGGAATGCCTTGCCACCCAGCTACAGACACAGTGCAAGGTTTTTTCTTTCTTTCTCTAATAGATTGTATAACTCCCAAAGTGCTCTAGGAATAGTACTGATGTACGTTGAATTTTTATTTCTCTGAATGTTTCACCTCTGTTAAGTTGCTCAACTAGTGATTTATTATCGCATTTTATTATTTCCCAAACACCAAGCCATTAAACCTGGCTCCAACCTTCACTGTTTCAGTTCATTTTGAAGAATCATGTAACATGTATGTAACATATATATATCAAATGAATAGAAACATAACATCAAAGAGTGTTTGTTAGCTTATTATACATTCTGAACTAATAGTTTATTACACCTTAGGTGATAAAAAGGGTTTTATGGGCCGACTCGACCAGCCAAGATTGTCAATTTTTGCCAACTTATTGAAAAATAAAAAATAGATAAAATACATTGTAAACTTAACCTAAGATAATTATTTAGAAACATGCTTAATCCTTGGACTTGGTGAGTTTTGAATAAATTCTGTTCTATTACTATACCCTATCCACTCGTCCAATTCAACTACTCATTTTCTGAATTTAGATCACGTTACAGTTGAGCGCTTTCATACAAGCATGCCAAAAATTGTTTAAATAATTTAAATGAAGTGTTGGTCATAGAGTATGACTATTTGTCAAACCTTTGGAAATGGGGATTTTGTTAATTTAAGGGTATTGTCAGATGGAAAATAGTTGAATTAGACGAGTGAATAGGGTATTACTATTCTATAATGTCCATTTAGGGCAGTGAACCGGGACCATCTGATCACAGTCAAAATAAGAATACCCGACCCCTGCACAATGCGACAAAATGAGCATCAGAACTTTGTAGATGAAGAACACAGGTATCAAAATCTAGCATGCCGGCAGCCATTGGAATAGTGAGTTTTGAGAGAATTGAGAGAACACTCTTTAATTATAAACATAAAATATAACATAAATACAAACAAGACAAATGTTAGGACTAATAAGACCTTGCTAGTACTCTCTAATAATCTATAAATAGGTAGTGCACATTAATTTACATGTCACGACATAAGGAAATGATGTCTGATCTGAGAAGCAAGGTACCCTATATGACGATAAACCCTCACAACTCTCTAACTGTGATTTCTTTCCTCTTTAACTACCCCATTACTCTCCCTGTGCTTTCTATCCTCTCTCTACTACTCACCAACTCTCTCTCTGCAGTTTCTTTCCTCTCTCTAGCTCACATCATGTATCGCAGTTTCTCTTTTTCTCACTCCAGCCCAACTGACCTTTCATGACAGCTCTCAAGAATAAAATGCTCATGAAACTCAACAAAGCTGTATATTATTATGGGCAATGAATAGGAATTCTAGAGGTGTTTATGGGAATGCCTTGCCACCCAGCTACAGACACAGTGCAAGGTTTTTTTTTCTTTCTCTAATAGATTGTAAAACTCCCAAAGTGCTCTAGGAATAGTACTGATGTTGAAATTTTTTATTTCTCTGAATGTTTCACCTCTGTTAAGTTGCTCAACTAGTGATTTATTATTGCGCTTTATTATTTCTCAAACACCGAGCCATTTAACCTGGCTCCACTTTTACTGTTTCAATTCAGTTTGAAGAGTCATGTAACATTGTATCAAATAATAAGAAAATAATATTTTGGAGTGGTTTTTTTTTTTTAATGTTGCAATACACTAATAACTCAAAATTTATTACTCTGTTTTGCAGTCCCAACTTACCAAGATTTTCTATTTTCTTGGAAAATTCAGTATATGATAGCAGAATTTTTTTTGTTGTTATTTGTTGTTTTTCTAAACCATGGACTGAGTATTAAACAATCGTAAGTATAAAATGCAACATGCAAACAAGACAAACGTTAGGACTAATAAGACCTTGCTAATAATTCTCTAATAATCTATAAATAGGTAGTGCACATTAATTAACATGTCAGAAAAGCATAAGGAAATGATGTCCGATCTGAGAAGCAAACTACCCTGTATGATAATAAACACTCATAACATTCTCACTGTGATTTCTCTCCTCTTTAACTACTCTCTTGCTCTCCCTGCGATTTCTTTCCTCTCTCTACAACTCCCCAACTCTCTCTCTGCAGTTTTTTCGTCTCTCTAGCTCACATCATATTCTCAGTTTCTCTTTTCTCACTCCAGCCCAATTGACCTTTCATGACAGCTCTCAAGAATAAAACGCTCATGAAACTCAACAAAGCTGTATATTATTATGGGCAATGAATAGGAATTCTAGAGGTGTATATGGGAATGCCTCACCACCCAGCTACAGACACACTGCATTTTTTCTTTCTCTAATAGATTGTAAAACTCCCCAAGTGCTCTAGGAATAGTACTGATGTTGAATTTTTATTTATCTGAATGTTTCACCTCTTTAAGTTGCTCAACTAGTGATTTATTTTTGTCCTTTATTATTTCTCAAACACCGAGCCATTTAATCTGGCTTCAGCTTTTATTGTTTCAATCAGTATGAAGAGTCATGTAACATATAATATTTATCAAATAAATAACAAACTAACATCTAAGAGTGTTTATTAGCTTCTTATTTTGGTCATAATAGTTTATGGAGTTTTTAAGTTGATTATCTTTATCCATGTTCTAATCTTATTGATTTTGTTTAGGAATTTGAGGAAATGAAAATTAATTATACACCTAGAGCACCACCATAAGTGCATATTAGGGCCGTGTTCTTATAACATTAAGTTCTACACATTTCTCTGGTAAGAAAAGTCACCTTTAGCAGTAGAGGTAGTTTGAATTTATAACCCTAAATGGTGTGAATTATATTGAAAACTAACCTAGGTCTTTTTCCAAAAATGTTGACGCCACTTATGGGTCAAAATCAGACCCTTTACTCTTTTTTTTTATGATGAGCATGCCTACCAACGATGCACAATTACACATCTCTACAGGCAGCCCAAATTGTTCAACAATTCCATACGTATACAGTCAACATTTGAAACAAAATGCATGGTTGCAATATGGTGTCATCTGACCGATAACTGATGCTTTCAATTCCATCACATACATATTCATCTTAAGCTTACTGTTGACAATTAACCCTAAGGGTGACGTTGTAGGCAATGAGTTTAGTTACAAAAAAGGAACAAGTGTTTTTAAGTCATTTAAATAAGTAAAAAATACACCTTTTTGGGATATCTCTTCAGTGTTGCATTCCTAACATGATTACAGATATACAGGAATGAGACTTTTCACGTAAGGGTTTATGAGTACTGGATATCAAGAAAAAGAAAAGAGAGACAAGATACATCAAAGCTAAGTATATATATTCTTGTTCCTATTTAGCAAGGTCGGACAAATTTTTAAAAAGAGAGTTAAGGCTTCCAAGAAAGATTTATCTTGCATACACTTCTGCCCAACTAAGTAAAATGCAGTATGTGCATTGCAGATACATTGCAAGCTACTTCCTTTTCGCTTGGGAAAATCCTGCACAAATTAACAGACAATCAGTTCTCTTTAAAAAAATCAAAAATCATGTACAGTTATGCTGAAAAATAGACATACAAGGAATATGTATGCCTAACTGCATGTTAAACTCTATTAACTCAAAAGAATATCCAAAGTGCATTAATGACATTTTGTCTCGTACAATTTTGAAACTTATATTTCATTTTTGTATTATGCAAACTTCTTTAAATAGGAAAATTAACTAATGCCTGTGATGTGTTACAAATAATTATAATGCATCTCATCTCATATCCCAATACACATAGCATATGTTTTGTTTGCAATAGATACAAGATATATTCATTAAACTGTGTCTGCTAAGATGAGGCTATTGCAAGGTTTGAATTTCTAGAGCTATTTCTGGGGCAGTGCCATTGATATCGACTAAATCTGCCTACCTTGAATTTCACCTTTTTGCCTCAGGTAAACGGTAAGCGTATTTATGCGGTACTTCATTTGGCACGTATTTTATACAATTTGTGAATTTTTACAAGCGAGCATATTCACAAGGATTTCATTTCAAGATTGAAACATTTTGTAATAAAGGGCATTTGGAGCAGATAATTTTCTCAAAGTATCAAAAGCCATTATTCTGTATATTTATGAAAACTCACAAGTACTAAATTTTAACCAAGCAAAGACATAATACTGATCAAAATAAAAAAAAAGATATCAGTTCTCAAAAAGACAATTTTCAAGCAAATTTTGATTTCTTTCTTTATAAACCATTGTTACAGAATTGCTTGTACAATACATAGGCATATTAATGCACCAGGTATATTAATGAACCAGTGATTGGTCTGTCAATAGTTGTTTACATGATACATGAATACCGTTGGACAATGTTGTTGAATGCGAGGGATGTGCTAAGGATATCGTAACAGTTTTTTTTCTTGGTTTCTTAGATGCTAAGGACATCTTAAGGTAGTTTAATTTTCTTGATTTCTTATATCTAAGGGTATCTTGGCAGAGAAAATTTGTCATGGTTTCTTCGATGCTAAAGACATCTTAGCAGAGATTACTTTTCTTGGTTTCTTCTATGTTAATAACACCTTAAGAGAGTTAAATTTTCTTGGTTTCTTATCTTAGATGCTTTGGACATCTTAATAGAAATTAATTTTCTTGGTTTCTTATATCCAAGGGTATCTTAAACAGATATTAATTTTTCTTGGTTTCTTGATGCTAAGGACATCTTAACAGATTTCAATTTTCTTGGTTACTTAGATGCTAGGGACATTTTCCCACCCAGAGTTCAATTTTCTTGATGCTTAGGACATCTTAACATATTTAAATTTTCTTGGTTTCTTAGATGCTAAGGACATAATAAGAGAGTTTTATTTTCTTGGTTTCTTATATCTAAGGACATCTTGACAGAGATAACTTTTCTTGGTTCGTACTTCAAAGTTTACATACTGGTAGTTAATAAATATATTTTGACAGTATCTACTTTCATTTGAAAAGAAATTATTCAATTTCTTTACTTTCAGTTTGACTTCTTCAAACCAATTAGATCATTTATTCCCAAGCAATTATAGAAAAGCTAATTTACCAAGCATAGACCTAAAAAACAATAAGAATAACAATGTTGGCTTTTCCATTGAACATCAAGTATTGCTACTTTAAGGGGAAAAAACATGTATCGCGTGTAGATGTATGATTAGTTTAGTTAGCTGGTTACGTCCTGGGGTTACATACTGGTAGATAAAATGATTTTTGATTTAACTACTGGATTCTTCATAAGAGTCTGCAACCCTTGAAAAGAATTGTCAGTATGTGATCAGCATCAGACTTGGTGATAAAGTTGTGTATTGAAAGAATAAAGACTGGCCTGCCCTAAGGTATACAGCTTGTCCAGGATTTATTTTGGTTGCTCAGGACTAAACAGACAAGTGTTATGTCGGATACTGGTACTTCAGGAATGACCACCTTAAGTAGAATTGATTACTGGCCTAACATGGTCAGCTGAGCTTGTTTATAAATAGACGTTATAGGATTTTAGAGGGTGTAACTTTATCATACTGATGGTGAAGGCTGAAAACCTAAACCTAAAATGAATGTGGATAAAAATTTTAAGATGCACCTTTCCTTGCACCACTGGGAAGAACCATTAAGCGGTAAATATACTTTGTCATTTTTGTAGTCATTTTCATTCAGAATTTTTCTCATGGTGATTGGTTTTTAAGAATGGAGTAAACTGTTAATTCTGAATGAGAATTTTCATTCAGAATTTTTCTCATGGTGATTGGTTTTTAAGAATGGAGTAAACTGTTAATTCTGAATGAGAATTTTCATTCTAAATTTTCACATTATGGAGAATGTAATCAATGGAGACCTATTTTTCACCCCATTGCACATTTTCAAGTGTTTACTGATGGGTAGTATAATGTTTGATATTGATTCTATGGCCTAGATCTATTCATGGTAAGCTAATCTCTTCTTGCAATGATGGTTATGATTTACACAATGGTGAAATTGTAATGAGAGTTTACACCATTCTTAAAAAACCAATCACCATGAGAAAAATTCTGAATGAAAATGTCTACAAACTACAAAAATGACGAAGTATATCTATCGCTTAAGGGGACAAAAACCATGGTATATACGGTATTTCACAATGCAACTCTGTTCTTCTGAGGAGGTGATTGTCTTAGATAAGCTTAGTATATAAATCGTTGTGAAAATAGTAAAATGTGCTGCTGTTTATCATCCACATCAATGCCAGAGAACAAGGACATTATCGGTCCTCAATTATGGTTAACAATACTGAGCAATTTTACAAAAACAACCTTTGAAGGCTGTAATTAATGAAAAATGACACATTATTTAACCATGATATTGTATATCAAAATAATGTCATATTACAGTATGTTAGCCTTCAAAGTGTTAATCAAGGATGCTACACAATGTCAGCCTTCAAAGTCGTAATCAATGACACCATAACAGTATGTCAGCCTTCCGCAAGTACTAATCAACAATGCTACGGAATGTCGCAACATAACTATAATATCACTTGCCTATAGGGCCCTCATTGTCTTTCATTCCGATTCTCCTTCGCAACTAGTTGCCTAGGGCTATGGTACATGATCAGCATTCATTGTCGACTCATTACAGAGAAATACTTTGTTGGCCAGTGCAGACCGCAATGTGTCAAAAGCTTACAACTGTTTCTATGAACAATTTTCTTTGACTAAGAAAAACTAAGGTAAAATGCATTTATCCACAGAATGATATTTTACACATGCACATGGTTGTAATAAATCTTTAATGCTAGCTTCTTCTGCTTGTCACTATGATATCATACTTTTTTCCCAAGTGTCCAATTTTTGTAAATAATGAATAAATGTAATGGATAACTGCTAATACAAATTCAAAATTACATATTTCTTTAAAACATCCTAAATCTATCACTAATCTCACATAATTGCAGATTTGTAGTTTGGAAAAAGTGTTTTTGACCAAACTTAATGAATTTGGCAAATATGCCCCAAATAATTTAAATTTATAAACATGATTTTTGTCTTACGTGCAAAGTTTACGAACATTTCAGACCCCATAAAATTTACAAGCTCCTAAATGTATGAACGTAACTTTATGTGCAAAATTTCTGAGCATTTCAGTTTTCTAAAATTTATAAGCTTGTAACTTTATGGACGTATTTTTATGTTCAAAATTTCTGAGCATTTCCGCGTTTCAAAAAATTATGTACTCATAAAGTTTTGAACATATATTTCAAATGCTAAATTTCTGAGCAAATGCAAACTCGTATTTGCTAACATTTTTATTGAGCTTGTAAGCCCACAATTGATTACTTTTGGTCAAAATTTTGACAATTTATGATCATAAACAATTAAGCTAGAGGTTTAGAAATTTAATTATGTGCAACAAGACTTCTGAGCTTATACGGGCTCAGTTGACCTCAAATAATCATCTAAAACATACAAATTACGGTCACATACGAGCTTGAAATAAGCATGCATTGGCTCGTTTTTATGATCACATTTTCTTAAGAGAGGTTTGTAAATGTTGTTAGCCAACATGATACCAAAATCATGTACAATTCATGTAAGAAATTATTAATTCGCAGCGATTTGGTCTTAATCGATCCTAATCAATCAATACTAGTCTCTTACACAACATAAAACCAACAGATCAAAATGTTGTTGAATACATGGGATATGCTATGGATCTTGTAACAGAGTCTGATTGCTTGCTGCATACTTCAAGGTTTATATAGTATACTTTTACTGAGTCCCACCCCTTCCCCGGGCTTTCAATGTTCATTTACATGGGCTTTCCTCTATATTCAGCATCAATGAGTACATGTCAATGATTTAATGGAATCTCTTCATACATAATTAGATCAAGACTCAGTTAACCAGACCTAAATGTGCCAGTCAACTTGAGCAAGCATCTTTTATTTCACAAGTTGTACAAGATGTAGACGGATATTTGCTGAGGAAGATTAATAAGGAGACAAGTAATCAAAAATGTCAAATGAAACAAGTGATTAAATTGTCAAATCATCACCTTTTTATTTTACTATTGAACTACTTGTTAAATATCTACACAAAATCGTATACGAATCCATATCTCACTCGACGTTCAAAATGAAAGTATCAGATAATATCAGGTTTGTAAATGATATTTATTATACTTGTAATTTTAAAGGTTTTGTTTGTGCTCTTGTAAATGTTTCTTATGAATGCAACAATTGAATACACAAATATAAGAAAAGCCAAACTCCACCAAAACTGCTTTTGAGGTATAAGAAAAAAAACCAAATATCTTTTTATTGGAGTTGCTCAGTCAATTGATTGTCCAAAGGATTTACAATAACTAAAACAATTTGACAGCGTATGTGTTAGTTATAAACTTGGATAGATTGAGCCCATATTTATTGGTCGAGCTATGAGTTGTAAAAATATTGGGCGAGATGTAGTCAAGCCCAATATTTTAAAACTCATAGCGAGACCAATAAATATCGGGCGAAAAACATCCAATTTTATCATTATTATGCTCAGGATCCAAGTTTTTCCACACTTGGATCCTTCAAAGCATAATAATGTATTAAATGTGTTTGAAATAAATTCACAACTCCATGTATTTTAACCTTGAAAATATGAAAATAGTGTTAAGCTTGGTAAAAAAATATGTTAAAGCTCCCAGATTTAAGAATTAGGAAAGAACTTGTCCATCTTCTATTATGAGAAAGATGACCAGACCATCAAGAAACAAACCAATAATTCCTATCTTCACATCACCACCAATTTAGCGCTATGTGCCCTTTAATTATTTCAATAATGTCCATTCTATGTTTGCTCACAATTTATCATTATCTACTATGATTGAGTGTTATGTATTATGTCTTGGATGGTTTCTATTAAAATTTAACCAACTCCTGGGGGGGGGGGTCACTCACATATGAAAGTGACATAATACGAGTGCCACCGAGTGCCTCGGAAGTAGAGGTCTTTTGGTGATAAATTGGGTTAAAAAAAGGGTGTATTTCAGTGATAAAGTGCAAAAAAAATGGATGGTCTTAGGGCAAAATTCATAAAAAAGTCCGGGTCAAAATGGTTGCACAAAATTAGTAAAATTGTAAACGAATTTAGCAAAATTTTTGACAAAATTAAGAAATGGTTGGTCTTTGAGTGATAAAGCTTGTTTTAGCGACAAGGGATTTCAAAAATAGGGAGTAATTGAGCTATAGTTGGTAAAAAAGGGTGATCTTTCAGTAAGAGACGAACAAAAAAAGCGGGTTCATTTTGGTTGCACATGGCGCGTAACTAAATGTTGAGTGTGCACCCC
>JXSR01S005313.1:96916-118987 GCA_000969725.1 Ophiothrix spiculata | reverse complement strand
ACATCCAGAGACCCGACCAAATATTCAGAGGCATCGATGCCTAAATAATAGCCAGGAAACTAACATCAATAATATTGTTGCAGAAGCAGCTGCCACAAGGCGGCAGATTATTAGCACCAGATGATTCTGATCACCGGCTTCTGAGCACCAATCAGATAGCAGCAGGCTTATTGGATTCTTATGGGTCATTTCAAAAAGAAGTTGGAATGAGAAAAAAAAGATTTGAAGATATTGCTGAAGAACATATGTGGTAAAGGAGAAATTAAAAAATGCTAGATGAAACTCAAGAAGAAACTTAGTGATTATTGATTTTTGGAAAAAGTATACTTTAGGTCCCATCAAATACTTAACCCTAATCATGACACGACCCTAACTCACAAACCATGTCCCAACCTTACCCTAACTCTAAACCCTAACCGTAACCCTAACATTTTGGATGGAACTTAAAGAATACTTGTTCCTGATCGTCCATTTTGTTATTGTTATTGTTTGTTTGTATATTTTTATCTTTACTTAAAATTAAATAAATTCCTTCAGTCAAAAATCAAATAATAAGTGCAAAACAGTAAAATACACTTTGAATATATTTTGTGTAATTTACAAAACTTAAAACCTTTTATCAAGCAGACCCAACTTATCTAAAAATTCACCCTCATTTCCTAGACTTTATTGGGTAGTCATACAAGATAAATGTATGTAATTAACTTCTCTCACATGAAATTACAAGTTGAGTTAAATATTCAAGTTCAAGAGTGGTCAGCACCCTTTACAAATAATGGTCAGGATCCCCGAAGCAAGCAATTACCATATGCTGCCAAAAAGAAACAATTTGAACCAAATTTCATCAGCAGATGTTGTTACATATGATTCTATTAGCAATACTGTCATAAAGTCAAGATGTAGGTTATAAAAATAATTCATCTTATATGATTGTTTGATTATGTAAGTCCCATTGGACACCTGGGGGGTACTTAAATTTGGTTTGGGTAGGGACGTGCCTCTGAGAAATTTGGAAAGCCACCAAATACCAATTTTTTAAAAAAATTGACCCATCAATATACCAAATCTTCTAAATTTTGAGCCAAATTTAATCAACAATCTCATTTTCTGTCCAAATTTGCTCTATTTTGGCAAAATTTCCTAACATTTTGAGAAGAAATGACAAAATTTGAGGCATTTGACCAAAATTTCTGAAATTTTTGAAAAGAAAACCCATCAAAATACCTCATTTTGCGAAGAAAAAGGACCGATTGGAAAACCAGAAAGCCTAATTTTGCTACCCGAATTTGCGGCACGTCCCCATAACCTGTTTTGTACTAAGTAGCCTCCCCCGGGATTGGACACATTTGCTTTTTAAATTGGCCAATGACAAAATGGACCTAAAACCCCATCTTGATGACCAGAAATTATTGTGTGCCCTTTCATTATGAAGACCAAAGTGCCGCTTCCATTTATTAAGAATCAATCAATCAAGAATTGTGCTTTAAATATGGCAAATATATGGTCAATGCTCATGCCCTATCTCTTTTAGATTGTAATGTTTCCTCTGAGAGCAGTTCAATTACCACTTGGGTAGATGAAGCAATTGTTAAGAAAATCAATTTAAGATGGATAATACACAATATCATGGATGCAGTAGATTCAAACTCAATGTTTATTAATAAGTCAGAGTCCAACATTATTCCACTTCAAACTTATCAATCAGGTCAAGTAACACAAAAATATAAACTAAATTCTTATAAAAATATCATCAGTTTAATTAATTTATTACCATGCTGATAGTCATTTGATTTCAGCAATGGTCAAAATCTACCTTAAATGACTTAAACGAAATACCCCCCCCCAAAAAAAAGCATCATTTGATTTATGGTATAGGTGTTACAGCTGCTGAGTAATTTTTTTTTAATCGGTACCCAATGAGTATTGCTATTGTTACTGAAACAGTCTGACAACCCCTTCGGGTAGCAATTTTCAAACTGTGATCCCATCAGTATAATGGATTGCAGCTGATATCATACGGGATCACTAGCATTTTAATTAAACAAATATGGATAATACTAGTAGGGACCCCGCACTACACGCAGAAAGTATTGCTGGTTGACCAAGGATCATGGTGATCAAATGTACAGTGCAACCTCTTTTATCCGGACATGAAGGGGCGCCGTAGTGTAGTGGTTAGCGATCTCGCCTTGCACGCATTGGGCCCGGGTTCGATTCCCGGTGAGGGCACTTGCCGGAATGGAATCTCGGAATCTTTGCTTAGACGTTTATCTGACTTAGTGGCAGCATTGGGCAGATATTCTAGATCTACTCCGCTCCTTACATGAAGTATTTAGAGTTGGGTAAATATTTCATGAGAGATCGTCGTCCTTCGGAGGGGACGTAAAGCCGTCGGTCCCATGTACAGAAGAGTCATACCTGTACATGTAATCGCAGCCAGTTTCGTAAGAGTAGGGTATTGTACCCCTTGACTGTTCCCAACCCCGCTTCGGTCAATTTCTGGACTTCAAAATCCGCCTGTGCGTCATATCCTCAAGCATATGAGGTTGCACAATATTGGAAGAAAGAAAGAAAGACCAAACAATGGCCGGATAAATGAAAAATTCGGATAAGAGAATTGTGTGTAAATCTGCCTAATAACATATAACTCTTTAAATTGTGTAACATAAAATAATCAATGAGAAGTGGTATTAATGTGTGAATAAACTGTGTAAGCACTTTCTGAAGGTAAAAATTACAAAAATGTCCTTCAAATGCATTAAATCATGATAATAGGCAATGACAAAACATGTTTTCCTTTGAAATTATTCAGCCGGATAACAGAGTAATCCGTATAAATGAGGTTCGGATAAAAGAGGTTGCACTGTAGTTGTTATAGGTCATCATTGATAAAACGACCTGTATATGACCTTTGACCTGACAGGTCACTTTGAAACTAGCAGTATGTTATTTTGGATCATGTTCACCAAATTTGGTTGCTAAAGGTCATTATTAAATAACATGACCTGCAGATGACCTTTGACCAGACCGGTCACTTTTAAACTCCTGGCAAATTGTTGTGAGTTGGCCAAGGATCATGCTGACCAAATTTGGTTGTCAAAGGTCATTCCAAGGCAAATTGACCTCTAGATGAAATTTGACTTAATTTCTAATTCGGCAAGCTCAAACGAAATTAAAACAATTTCTATTTCACTTGAGCTTGCCGCGAATAACACACATATGTTGGGGAGCACCTTTCATTCGTTCAAGCACTGCCTGCTTCCGGGTTGGATGAGGGCGTGACTAGACGAAATAGGGCATGATTAGGGTGAATCCTTCAGACTCTGATGACTTGACGCGGTATAGGTGCGATGAAATACTAATGGTGACGATTTAGGAGTCCACGATTCTAAACCCTAAACTAGAGAATCAATGTTAATTTGTACAATACTTACTAGATAAACAGGCTATGCACATGTAAAGCTTACCCATCTGAGGCCTCAGGCCAGTTGAGTTTCGTCCAAATCAAGCTTAATCTCATTATATTTTACAGCTGTACCATCTTGAAGTTTAATATTTTCCCATCTCTACAGACACCAATATAGGCCATGATATGCCATTTCCATTGGCATTTTTCGAAGAGAAAATTATAAAGCAATCTTTTAACTTAATGTATTATTTCAAACAAAATCAAATAAAGCTGTGACTGTGAACTAAACACCTTTTGTCACCTGCCTCGACTTTCAAAACACCCGCCAAGCATGTTTTATTACGTCAGCCTCTCGACCAATAGAAATTGATCATAATCCCCCATCGATGTAATGTGGGTTGACTAAGGATTGCTATAATCGTATAGAGATAAAAGTAGCAAACTGGGATCACCACAAGAAATAAAATTAACATACCTGCTTTGATTCCGAGGTGCGATGGGTAGAGAGTTGGAATGTCATAGGTACAGCCACAAGACACAGCAGAGTATGAAAAAGAAAGGAGAAAAATACTCATATTAATGATGATCTAAAAAACAAAACATAAAATGAAAGTCACAAGTACCAATATTGTCAAAACTCTTGTGTTCAATCAATCCGATGATTATACCAAAGTTGTTTACTCCTTTCATTTGAAAGAGTGAAAGAGATTAAATCAACATCTCAACCTCATCAGACAGGCCCATAGTCAAGAGGGGGGGGGGTACTTCCAAAATTTGAAAATGAACAAAAAAGGTCCACAAAAAAATCCATAAATGTCCCGAAAAAGAAACCCAAAGGACCAAAAAACGTAAATGTAGGTTTTTTTAAATAAAATTCTACACAAAATGTTTGAAAAACAACTGAAAACTTTATTTTTTGCTTGTCACTTTGTCACAACCACTTCAATTAGTTTAGGGTTGACCAAAACGAAAAATTTTCCTCCAAAAGGTCCACTTTTTGAAAATCCGCATCCCCTTAAAAATAAAATTCCTGGCTACGGGTCTGTCAACAGATACTTTTAAGCATTTTAAACACTGATCTTCTGCAGTTGATTCTGTTTTTCACAATAAATTCAAGAGTTGCAAACAGTCAAACATTGAAAATTTCCTAGTACACCTTTAAAATTCAATTCAAATCCATACTTTGATTTCAATTTTAAATTCACGATTGGCTTTAGGGAGAGGAACTCTAACTTATTCATTTTGCATTTTGTCCACTATTTTGACATGTTTATTGAAATTTAAAACTATATTAACGTCATAGAAATAGTAAGCAGCTTCACCTTCGTTGATTTGATGGTATGGTACCAACAAAAATGGATCAGGTTTCCTTGCTTAGACCCTGAGAAGAGGAGAGTTTTATTTTGTAGTAAGGCATGGGCACTTTGTCTGGCATACCTTATTCTACAGTCATACTACACAACTGAGAATATTCAAGGGTGGGGGATAACCATTTGAATTTTAAGATTAGGCCAACATCAATTGTTTTTCTCAAAGCTCAACACTAAAGCAGACAAATAAAAATCACAAGCTACAAAGGATATTTGAATTTTTGAATATGTTTAAACGTGTGGTGAAATATATATTGACATGAATTTTGAAACTTGGCAACCACACAACATAATTGACAGTCAGCAAAAAAAAAATCACTGACCATCCAGGATTTGAACCTGGGACCTTGGCATTACTAGCAATTGATTTCCAAATCCTCTTTCTATGCTTCTTGGATGAGATGATGTTAGAGGAACAGGGTTAGAACTGAAGGCCTTAATAGATATAAGATCGACAGCTCTTCCCAATCTGACTCATTAGCTCAGTTGGTAGAGCGTGGAACTAGTAATGCCAAGGTCCCAGGTTCGAATCCTGGATGGTCAGTGATTTTTTCGCTGACTGTCAATTATGTTGTGTGGTTGCCCAATTTAAAATTCATGTCAATATATATTTGAACTAGTATTTAAACTTTTTTATTCATGTGTCAAGATTTTGAAGCAATTGTTTCAAAGAGAATGGAATAAAATAAATGAAGAACAATTAGTAAATGTGCATGGTTTTATAAATGCGCAATGCAAGACAAACAATTATGTTGGCCTTATATAACTTTGTCTAATTCACAGATGCAATTGTGCTGCCTTACTTTAAATGTACTTGTAAATAATATCTTAGGTTGTTTTTTTCAAATTTTACTATTAGGCACATTACAAGCATTTAATTTTAGGATACAAAATGGTGTTATACAACTGACAATTATAATAACAAATTCAAGGCATTTGTTTATGCAAATTTTCACCTCTTGGAATCTGCAAAATTATTCCTTCCGAACTAAATATCAATCAATCAATCAATCAATCTTTATTTGTTTTCATCTCACATAATAGACAATGATAATTTATAATGATACAGTTTAAAATTATACTACATAAGTCTATACAGAGATGTGGATGCCATCAAAAACGCAAAGCGTGTGGCAGATGGCACCCATAATTTCTTTTATTTTCTTTGTTTCTCTAACATCGCAATATACATATAGTACATAAAGATACGGGGAGAAATGAGCTTAAAATGGTACCAATCAACAACAACATTAAATACTAAACCATTAAATTTACCCAAATACCAACTGGAACTGACCCACACCCCCTGGAAAAAAATGAGAAATAAAAACCCTGCCTTGGTGTCAGTAGCATCCCTAGAAAAGAAGTTAAATAGGAAACCGTCCTACTCACAAGCATGGAGCACCACATGTGAGTGGCCTCTTTGCCAAGACATGCACCGGCCTTCGTGCGGAAATAGTGTGTATTGCATGACATGAGCTTAACTCCCAAGGCGAGTTTTCTTGTAAATTCAACTTCCAAATGGCACATGCATTTCAAAATGGCCCTGAATCGTTCACTTGCTCGCTCTTGTTCTCTCTCTACTTGTGTATTTTCTTTTATTTTCTTTGTTTCTCTAACATCGCAATGTGTAGTTTCTTCAAGGCTTATGTATGGTTTTATTTCATGTCGAAACGAAACTGCAGAGTTGATTAACGCAAGCACTATATGGGATGGAAGCGAAATCAATTATTTGTAGTCGCATGACTTCTCATATCATAGCTCTTAATCAAGACTTGTTTGTTTGTTAATAAATTCAAGAGTGGGTTAATATTCTTGAAGAAAAAGAAGCTGGCAAAACAGCTGATGATGGTATCAATTACTGATAGTAGCGTTCTCAGATTCACTGTATTTCTTTATAATCTGATTCATTGGAAACGGAGCGGTTAACCATTTGACATTTTCGACTTTCAAAACCCAACGACAAAGTTGAAGTTAAGATCAGGCAAATAGATGTCTGCCCTTGAATGTTTTTGATATCTTCTCATCAAAACAAACTTCTTAATATGAAAGTTTGTCCTTTTGCTAGGGTGAAAATATAGTAGGCTTCCAAACAAAAATTTTGCTATAAAACATATGGTTGTGATGTAAAATGACGAGTGACTCCAAATAAAACAACTTCAACACCGAGTTGAGACCAAATAAAATTTCGCCCTAGATTGCACATGTATACATTGCACCAAATGTTTGTTACTTGTTCATACTTCAAATTCGATGGCAAATGTTTGGTGACTTCACGACCAAATGTTTGGTTGCAAAAATTTTGGCCTAGCTACTATGTTTTCAGCCTTACAGTGAGCTTAATGATTAGTTGAGAGCAGTACTGGTTGAGAGAGTAATGACAACAAAAATATCAGTGACTACTAGCGCACTCTTTCCGATTTTGAACCATCTATCGATTTGATCTTAAAATAGTTTCTGTGGAAAGAGGCACAATAAGACCTTAGGATGTATTGCAACAAATATCTCTTCATGAGTGACTTGTTTTCAGTTGTGATTTGCACAAAATACCCTATGCACATGGGGAGGCAAGCAACCTTTCAGTATTCAAAAAAACAAAAAACAAGTAATGATTTTTACAAAGCTTTAGATTAGGCCGAAACAATGTTGTTTGGTTGTCCTCCACCGCCCGCCTATATTTATCAAAACGGGGAAAAAGTTTTTACTGTACACAAGTATATCGCAACTAATTTTCGGATTTCCAAAAAAAAAAGGTGTTTTTTTCTTTTTTCTTTGAGAATTTTGATCTTTTGAAAAAAATTTCAAGTTTTTGTTTTCATTTTGTTTACATTTTAATACTGCTTTTAAACTTGTATAAAGAGATTTTTTGGTACAGTAGACTTATTTGCATCTTTATAGAGGCCATATTTGGTGTAGCTTTGACTTCCATTTGAAAAAAAAATCCATAAAAAAAATCTGCCCGCCTGCACTTGCTAAAAAAAAAGGTTGTGGAGGACAACCAAACAATTTTTTTCTTTTGGCCTTACATACACACATCTTCTGATAATTATCATTTGCCTATGAATTGTCTGTGTTGCAGATATGGTTATTTAGCGCAAATGTTGATACTCCCATTTGGCCTACTTCTAACTTTGTATATATTGCCATTATCCAGCCTGTACATCTCCCTATATCATGGTCTAGACATTTCATTACCCCTGTTTTTGATATAATTTCATATTTACACCAGTCATCATGTTGCTTTAGGCACAACTGTGTCTGCGAGGGAATGCAATTTGCTTGTTAGTATTCTTCAGTGGTATTTCATATAGCATTCTCATTCTGTATTTGTGTGCTTAGTCCAACTAAAATCTCAAAGTCCAAAATAAGAAAGTGAAAACAAAAATGAAAACGAAGAAAACAGGCTCTTGGTATCAAAACGATTAGATTTTAATGATTTTTAATGCTTTAAAGCATTAAGTTTAGAATGTGAATTCTTAACTTTAGAAACCCCACTTGGCAAGTTTCAAGTTTCCATAAATAAAAACTAAAGCAGTTATTTACTTGAAAACTTTGCAAATATTCATCACTTAAGGTGGATCGAAAGGATGTTTCTGGAAATTAGAAACTGCATTTAGAGGCACTGATTACATTGATCAAGTAAAGCTTAAAACACTGAGCAAAATGGTCTTTGTTTGAAGGAAATCAGACATACGGTTGCCAAGATATGCTTGATTGTAATTCTTTGTTTTCTATCATTTTTGCCAATATATTGATAAAGTTAATGAGCAATATTGGCTTTATGTGCTCATTAGTATTCATATTTGCCAATATTTTACCAATATCTTATGAATAAACCTTCATACTATTTTTATTTTACATAATTTTAACTTGAAACTTTGCCAATGTGTTAGTATGGCCTAAAAATTAACATATGATTTACCTACCCATCTAATTTGCATATTTGCATAATTAATGAGCATTATACAAAAAGCTAATTAATTATGCAAATATGCAAATTAGATGGGTGGGTAAATCATACATTTAAGTTATACAAAAAGCTAATTAATTATGCAAATATGCAAATTAGATGGGTGGGTAAATCATACATTAAAGTTTTAAGTCATAGAAACACATTAGGAAAGTTTCAAGTTAAGATTACTAAAGGTAAAAGTAGTATGAAGGTTTATTCATAAAATATTGGAAAAATATTGGCAAAAATTAATATTAATGAGCACAATTTGTCAAGTCTTTTTTGCTTAGCTCTCTGCACCAGACCTATATTTATCTCAGTCAGAGCAACTTCATTTTGCCTTTAATACCACCTTAAGTTGAACTAGTATTTTTACCTAATGTTGTGACATACCACCAAAATGTAGCTGAATATGCCAAAGTATCTATCTTTATCTAAAATTTGGTGCATGTGTTACTGTGATTAACTTGCTTATGTATGGTTCAATACAGTCTAGTGATAGCATTATCCCTGTTTATGATATAATGTCATATTTAAACCAGTGGTGATATTGATGTAGGCACATTTCTGGCAGGGAATGCAACCTGCTTGCTAGTAATACAATGCCTAATATCCAATATTCTTCAATTCTGGGTGTGTTTCCTTGGTCCAATTTTAAAACTAACTAACATCAATCAATCTAATAATTACAAAAGTTAAGAATATTGACTTATAACAAAATGTAGATTGTGGGACAAATGACTACAAAATATCCAGAAAATCAAAATGAATTTTTTAAGATTAACAATTGGATTGCAAGGTACATACCACTGAATATGGTAAAATGTCCACCACTTCCCATAAATAATTATACTGACATGATCATATTGCCATTACATCTCTCTACGTAGCCTAGCTATTGCATATTTACCCCTGTTTATGCCATAATGTCATGTTTAAACCAGTCTTCATGTTGCTGTAGGCACAAATGTGTCTGGCAGAGAATGCAACCTGCTTGTTAAGAAACAGTGTGCCAAAAGCAATATTCTTCAGTTCTTCAATGTTGGATGGGTTTGCTTGGTCCAAATGTAAAACTCACTTACATCACTGAATCTCACCTTCAAAAGTTTTGATGAAATTGTGGGTTTAATTCGTGAACGTGTTATGCTATAGTTTCCCATGCGAGTGTATATTTTCAAGGTGGTGATGAACCATGTATATGCTCATGACTTTAAGTATGCATACATAAATTACCACCAGAAAAAAAGCCCATTTTAAAAACAGGGCAACTGATAAAAAAAAAAACACATAAAAATCAATGAAAGTTTCAGATAAGAATTTACCATTGGATTGTAACATAATACACCACTTGAAATTTTGTAAAATGTCCACTGTTTACCACCAAAATTGATGCATGCAGTGCATCTATGTCTACTGGTATGCTTATATATCTAAAACATCTTTCTACTTAGCCTAGCTATTGCATATTTACCCCTGTTTATGCCATAATGTCATGTTTAAATCAGTCATCATGTTGCTGTAGGCACAAATGTGTCTGGCAGGGAATGTAATCTGCTTGTTAGTAACACAGTGTTTGGCCAATGTTTCTACTGCCAATTTTGTGACCATCCAACACAAACCTCCTGTAAAGTTAGCCCCAGGTCAAATTGGTTTTATTGCAGAAGCCGGGGCAGAAGCAAAAAGAACAACCCAAAACATATGCTTAAAGCCAGTCTCACATTGAGGGCTAGCAACAAGCAATGGACACCTGCAAACTGCAGTTTTGAATTTTAATTTGTTAAAGGTGCATTTCATGATTCTTATGTGACAATAACCTCACCTTTTTTCTAGCTAAATAAAAAGAAGAGTACAACATCAATATATACTGAAAATCTCACTTGATTCTGATCATTGATTTTCAAGTTACAGGCTTTTCAGTATTTTTAAAATCTCCATAAACTATGTTCTCACTTTTCTCAAAAATGCAAGCACATTTGAAAGAATGATTGGGATCATAATATATACCAGTCAAGGATTCGTCCTACCTAAAAAACTCAATTTTGATAGAGGTGACCTTGTGGATGAAAGTGGATCATTAATTGCCCCTTTAAACAACAGTTATCACTAACAAATTTGCTAGCCACCACAAAATGTCATTACTAATAGGGCCAAATCAAATTTTTCCCTACCAAACATTTGGTCGTGACGTCACCAGATATTTGCCAACAAATTTTAAGTATGAACGGGTAACAAACATTTGGTCCAATGTATATGGCAATTCAATAACATGTGCAATCTAGCGCGAAATTCTATTTGTTCTCAACTCGGTGTTGAAGTTATTTTGTTTGGAGTCACTCGTCATTTTGACGTCATGACCAAATGTTTGGCAGCAAAAATTTTGTATGGAGGCAGACTATGCTTTGGCCCTTACTTTCAGTTTCAAGTTTTTTTTTAAATTGTGTGATCACATCAATTTAGTTGTGATTTTGATTCAGATTTTGATTGTTCAGATTTGGATGACCATCGTAAACCTCAGTTCTTTGACGTTTCCATGTCGTTTGTAGTTGTTTAGAGGTCGACAAAATCTTGTTTGGTAGTTGTTGGTATACCACCAGCACAAATACAGGCATTGATACCAGTTACCAAGTCATATTTTATTGCTATCAAATAAAAAAACACCTGACTTTGCTGGAAGTTTATGATGTATGGACAGATACAAGCATGTAGACATTAGCCTGCCTATACATCTACTTATTTTGTTTAGACATTACATTACCCCTGTTCATTGCATAATGTCATGTTTAAACCAGCCAACACGTTGCTGTAGGCACAAATGTGTCTGGCAGAGAATGCAATCTGCTTGTTAAGAGTGACACAGCGTTGGGCACCGATGACCAACTTTTTAGACAGGAATTTTACATTGGAGTGTTTGGTCCAAATTGCTAGTATATTCGAGATGTAAGAAGTGTATTACTTTTCTTCCCTCTCAAAAACACAAATAAGTTTGTTGAAAAAATTTGGTCAAATTATGGTTTTATGTAAGGGGTTTGGTTCCATCAAGTCCAAGATTTAGTTAATCTTTATTATGTATTTACAGGAAGCATATGGTTTGATCTTTGACTTATAAATAGCAGCAATTTACTTGATTAATTTTTGTGTTTTTTGCTAGGAGGTTGCTTGCCATGATATGTCTGTAGCCCATAGTCATGAACAACAAAATATTTAATAAAGAGCACAAGGAGTTGCTCTTGATCAAAGTTTCAGGGCTGGTTTAGACCATATTGTATAGAATATTTCATGAAAGTAATTTTTAACAAGTATTAATTATTCATGCAAAACCCATGCATATCTATGATGCAATGATTATTTCATTATAGAATATGTAATGTAATTTGGAATAAAAGAATATTCTATATGACGCCATTTTTCATCATCAAATCTCTGTTCTAATCTGAAAGTGTATCAAAAACAATTCTTATACAGAAAGATAATTGTTATATCAAATATCCAAAAACGTCGAAACTTGTTCTTTCTCTATTTTGCGAGAAGAAGATAATCGTAAAGTAACATTTATGATGACATCAAATATATTCCCTATTTTTCAAGTTTTTTTAATGCATCTGTGAATCATGTTTTAATCCCTGCCATTGCACTATGTTTGCGCTCTATGTATTCATATTGGTGTAAAGATTCGGATTAACATGAATCATAATCCGTGTAAACTTGATATACTCACACATATCATTAGGAGGATGTACCTATTAAGGTGTTTCAGTGCCATTTTGCCATAACTAGGGTAATCTTTATTGAAGTATAACACACCATTTAGGGATAATAGTCTTTTTTGTTCAAAATCCTGAAATGCTCCTTTTGGTTCAAAATCCTCATGTCGGACGTGACATCTTTGTTTTTCAACTTATGGAAATCAGATTTATTATTCATCTCTTTTGAAGTGGAAGATTTTTAATACACAGGAAATGACTTACAGGGACATAAAATTGCAAGCAAGCCATATTTTGGCAAAAAGGAGATATATTTTAACCCAAAATTGTAATAATTATTGAACAAATAATGGCGAATTCTTTAGTTTTACAAATGAAAAGAGGGTACATTTTAGTTCCTCCAAACATGCATGTGTATTTGGTAACACTGAGAGGATTCTGTCATTTCACAGACTTTGAATCATTTATGATTGATTAGTACTTGATTAGCCCTGAGTTTGAGCCAATCTACAGTCATTGGTTTATGCCCTTGGCAAGAAATTCAATCTCAATAACTTCATTAACCAGAGTTACATCGAGGAGCTGTTATGGAAAACATTACAAATTCAGAAATAGCATTTGCTATGTTACAATTCCGACTGACACAAAATGGTCATAAGAGTTTGCTGGTGGCTTGGTAACAATAGATAGCAGAGCTTGTACCCTGTCGTAAAAAGTCTTTTTAATTGTTGGTCATTGCCATCTGAATTATACACTTGAAAGATTACATCTGTAAAACAAACAAATACATAACATTGGAGGCCAATGAGCAGCACAGAAAGCCCCGTCCAGGGCCTCATGTATCGGCCACGGCAATACATGTGGATGTTTTTCAATAATACAGGTATTGTGAATTGCAGTTCAGTTTACAATGACTGCGGGCATCCTAATAAAAATGTCTGCACCTAGACCGGCTATACCTGAACTAGGAATGTGCCTTCACAAAAGTTGTATCTACCACCATTCAGAAAATAAAATAGAAAAATGTTATATGCTTTGTTTCAGTTTGTTTCACCCTTTCACAATGTCACTCCTCTATACAAAATGTAATAACCAAGGTTTGAATAGATTTTTTGTAATATATTAACTTCCTATACCTAAAACAGCAAATTTTTTGTGAATGAAATAAGGTTGCATCCAAGTCTTACTGTCTTAGCCAGTGTTGTTTTGGTAGTGGGGTGTTACACCACAGATCTTTAAAAACGGGGATGGTGATCGGCTGCATTTGTTTGAAGCAATGTTTGTGTTGGTGCCGAGACAATCCAACAGTCAATTATGTGTAGTCTTCTGTTATACTCCACAATCTATTCAGTAGGCTTTCAAAAAAGTTCATTGACCAACCGCGTCACTAGAATGTACACTTTCAAGTCACCTGTGCGTAGCCTCTTGACTCATCGGTATTGCAACTATACGTTTGATATAACCAAGTGAATGTTTAAATAACATTCCTTATACAATTTTCGCAAAGAATTACCACGGTAAAAAGCTCCCCGTTTTATTTATCATAATGTGTCATGTATTATTCTTCTACTTTCACTGTGGTATTTATTTGCAATATTTATTTTCAGTATCACCATGTTGTATGTTTTAAAAAAAATGAAGGAGTCTAAATGAATATTTGATGGTAATTGATTTAGAACCCCGCGCTATTCAAACATAATGATCCAAATAATGGTTTCAACTCACACAAAGAATTGAGATTATATCAATTTTCTTTTGTATTTGTACAGAATTCGCAATCCCGGTTTTTAAAGATCTGTGGTTACACCCTCAAAGTTTAACAAAACCCAAATAAACCTGCCTAAGAGTTAAAAGTTTAAAAAATTGCCCATAATTTTCCAAAAATCGAAAAAGTCTATACAGAATCATGAATTTTTGGGAAAATACTTGCTGAATAGAGGAAGTCAGAAATCAACAAAATTATTTCAAAATAAATAGTCTGTTCAACCCTGTTTTACTCGCGTTTTATTGTATTTGTTCCCTTTCCCACATTATTTGGTTACAATTTATAGTTTCTGTGTGGAATGGTTTCTGTGCAAAATTGTTACTCTTGCAGCACAATCAGTTAACCACTTCATATAACTTTTGTACAAAAAGATGTGTGTGTATGTTTTTATCAATTCCTAATATATAATTGTCCATTGAATATCGAAATTCAGCACCAGTGGAGATTTGCTAAAAATTACAAAGAGTAGATCTAATATAGACTTCAAATGTATGCGAAAATAAATGCATGCATAAACGGACAACTGATACTTTTGTGACTTTAAGGTTTTTTACATTCACAAACTATCATTGACTCTATTCCCCCGCTATTTAGAATAGATCTAATTGCAGCAGACAAGTCAAAGCACAACACTCCTGCATCTGTAATAACCTTTTTATAAATGCACCAATGTTGAAAAAAAACCAGAAAAAAATAAAAGGAAAACCCAACTATTTTAAGAGCATGTAGAATTTCTCTCAACCGGCATTATGTTCTACATTTCACACAGCGCTGACAAGTAGCATTGGCGCCTAGATTCCCAACATTATTTCCTAGCTGTAAGCTGTATACTTGAAAATTCTCAATTTATTCACTTAAATATATTATATATGGATGATATTATGAAGTGAAAGGGCAGAGGTTGAACATAATATTTGTTTCTGTTAGGGGAAATGGTATAGATTTGGTGCTGGGATATGGATTTACATATTTGTTAACACTTAGGCTAGGCAATCTTTTTTATTAAATATTTTTAAATCAAAATTACATAAAAATAAAATATTACAACAAATATGATATGGATACCTAAGTTTTCCTAATGTTGGTGTTTCCACTTGATAACAGCTTTATTTATTTACATTTTGTTTAAGGACAGTGATGTAACACAACATTTGGCTAAGGGAGCTGCAAGGGTGTCATTTTGCCAATTTTTCCAGGCATGTGGGATAATCTTGGTAAAAATATTTTCCCAAAACAAATCTTAGTTGATTTTGAAAGTTAAAAGCAATCCAAAGCAAAACTGTTCCCTGTGTTTCCCAGCTTCCAATTCCCAATTTATTTCAACATTTCTCCACTAATTTTAAAATATTTTGCTTCTATTTTTTTACATTTTGTTTTACTCCTCATTCTATTTTCCAGTCAGAATCTTCTTTGGGTTCCACCTGACCACTTTAATCAAGTTTCAGAGCAAAAAGAAAATATGAACCAGTTTAGAAATAATTGGATTAAAATTGAATAACATGAATTTGAAGGTTTATAGCATTTAAGTTGTACAGCGCTCTGATACATTTGTTAAACATACTTTATAAGTGTAATTCATTATTATCACACTTATTTCTTATTTGAATATTATTTCATTTTACATCTTTTGATATCTGTTCACAAAAAAATCTACCCTGGATTCAACGTAGTATACTAGCATTGCTTTTAACAACAAAATATCCATAAACTTCAGATGTGAATTATGTAATTTCCCCCTCGCAATATATATAATATAACAACATCATGTTTATTGAAGTGCTCAAACCATTCAGTTCACCTATTAATTTCTTAATGAAATCTGAACATGCTCCAAATGTTTTCCCTTACTTCTCCTATGAACTTATTCACAGTAATCTAAACATGTGTATTTATCATGGCAGACTAGAGGCCTTATTTCTTAATAAATTCTATAATGAAATCTGAATGATGTTATTACATTGCTTACTTACAATCCTGATTAAACTCACAATGTTGCCATAATGAAATACTAGTATGGAGCGTTACAAAAACACCTTGCACCAGGGGTTGGGGTTCTCACAATGTTGCCATAATGAAATACAAGATTGGAGCGTTATAAAAACACCTAAAAACATCTTGTGCAGAGGGTGGGGATTTTTGAAGTCTGTGTATGCATGTATAACATCTTCCATAATGAAATACTAGTATGGAGCGTTACAAAAACACCTTGTATCAGGGGGTAGGGGTCACACAATGTTGCCATAATGAAATACAAGATTTGGAGCGTTATAAAAACACCTAAAAACATCTTGTGCAGAGGGTGGGGATTTTTGAAGTCTGTGTATGCATGTATAACATCTTCAAAAACACCTTGTACCAGGGTTGGGGGGTTCTTACAATGTTGCCATAATGAAATACTAGTATGGAGCGTTACAAAAACACCTTGTGCCAGGGGGTGGGGGTTCTCACAATGTTGCCATAATGAAATACTAGTATGGAGTGTTACAAAAACACCTTGTACCAGGGGTTGGGGTTCTTGCAATGTTGCCATAATGAAATACTAGTATGGAGTGTTACAAAAACACCTTGTACCAGGGGGTGGGGGTTCTCACAATGTTGCCATAATGAAATACTAGTATGGAGCGTTACAAAAACACCTTGTACCAGGGGGTGGGGGTTCTCACAATGTTGCCATAATGAAATACTAGTATGGAGCGTTACAAAAACACCTTGTACCAGGGGGTGCTCAAAATGCCATAATGAAATACTAGTATGGAGCATTACAAAAACACCTTGTACCAGGGGGTGGGGTGCTCAACATTTGTATATGTGCATATCACGTCTTCCATAATGAAATACTAGTCTGGCGTGTAACAAAAACACCTTGTACTAGGGGGTGGGGTGTTTAACATTTGTGGAAGCGTGTACAACTTCTTCCACAATGAAATATAAGTATGGAGCATTACAAAAATACCTTGTACCAGGGGGTAGGGGTGCTCACAATGCCATAATGAAATACTAGTATGGAGTGTTACAAAAACACCTTGTTTCAAGGGGTGAGGGTTCTCACAATGTTGCCATAATGAAATACTACTATGGAGCATTACAAAAACACCTTGTATCAGGGGGTGGGGGTTCTTACAATGTTGCCATAATGAAATACTAGTATGGAGTGTTACACCATGTAACCAAGTAAAAACATGGGGTGGGGTTCTCAAATATGTATATTTATATATAATTTCTGCCATCTTTAATTAATTTTATATAGGACAAGTTTTTTTGTTTTTCTGTTTTGAATATACTGGATGTTTTTTAAGATTACTGCTTACACAAGTGTTATCAGTACATATGTGGGCTGCTCTGGCAAAATGAGAGGAAAGTCGCAAATGTACATTTTGAATAAATGGCCTCTAAAGTAAAAATAGGGTGAAAAGGTCAAATTTTGTTTTTTGACATAAAATACATCCATGCATAAGTGTTTAACCTACAACTAAAGTTTTGAAGGTCAACTTTGCCAGGAATTACAAATAATTGATTGCACGTTGCTATAATATACACTGTCGTATTAAAAATCAGTATCTTTGAAATCAATTTGCAGCTCATTTTTATTGCAATATATTCAGTGGACTGCTTTGGATTTCGATCTCTAAATGAAGAATGAAGAAAGAAAATGTAACATATTTAACATATTATATATCATTCAAAAGCTGAGATTCTAGGGAATTAAAATATGTCTAAAACTCGATTTTGAAATTTGCAACTTTCCTCTAATTTTGCCAGAGCACCCCTCATATGGTATCCTTGATTTCAGCGGATACATTTTTCGCTTCATAGTCTTTTTTTTTTCAATCTGTGTCATGTCATACTGCATACCATGTACATGCTCTTAGTTTATAAAATTATAAAATGCCCCATTTAACAAAACTCAAAACAGGTATGTTTGTTTTTATACAACATCCAATATAAATCCAATGGAGTTGATCAATTCTATAATATCAAAGATAAACATTTGGTGTATAGTCCTCTCCTTTTGTATACAAAGAAGACAAAAAAGCATCAATTTCACTATAAGTAGCATATTAGTGATTTCTCAGGATGATTCCTGCACATATCTCATTTTCTCATATTATTTACGTCTGAATTTGCTACGTCACTTTCCCAAGCTTTTGCCAAGTGCATATTTGTAACATTGCAGCATAAAGATGCAATTTCTCATTTCAACCCATACTTACTAACTAACTAACTAATTCAAAAATAATGTATCATTGTGGTCACATAGTCAAAATAAAACTATTGCAAAAAATCCATCTTTAAAAGTCATTCAATTTCAAAATTTAAATTTTGCTGTTAGTCAATTTTAAAAATATGGATTCTGGTATTTGAATTTGAAGAGAAAGTACCACTACTGTGGGTGTTAATATACTTCTTCTTCTTTGTTTTACTTTTTTTTTTAAAGGAAGGTGTTCATTTAATGTTAAAACCTCACATCACATCATAAATATATTCAAATTCATATCCTAAGAAACAAAAATACACCAACAGTTAAGACTAAATCCTATAGGAAGAAGCGGACCTACGTCATACGCAGCGGTTACGCAGCTCAGTGGTCTAAAAATAGCTCGCGTTGCACTTCGAGCGCGGTGAAAACAATCAATACTTCAGCCAGTGATCCCGTCATTTTCTTTCTTTTTTAGCCAGACGAAAATCTGTGAAATGATGAGCTGTTTGTCATTTTGTTAAGACTTGAATACCACACATCTCATATGATTTTGGAATCGAAATATTTTGTCAATTTGCTAAAATCAATCGAAGTTTCCGCGAGCCGGCATTTTCTCCATTGAGTTGAATGGGAAGTCGGCAAATGTTTTCACCGCGCTATTTGGACAAACGTCCCAGATGTAAACAAAACGCCCGGATGTCCGCTCCTGCCTATACAAATAAGATTAATCTATATTGAAAGTGGGACTCTATAAATTACCTAATTTGTGCATCTCTTTCACATGTTGGATCATACACTTGTAAGTACAGATTCAACAGGTCAAAAGCATTACTGCTGAAGAGACTTGTAAATACGGTTTGCATGGGTTTTTCAAGATGTTCAAATTGGGAGGGATCTTAATTTACGTAGCAAGGTTAAAATTGGTTCTTTGTATCACATCATTCTCAAATTCAAATCTGAAGAAAAAACTTTATACACCCACAGCAAAGTTACAAATAATCTTCTAAAAGTGGAGCTCCCACAACCTTAGTAAATTTTATACATCCATTACATAAATCAGATCACACACTTCTAGGCACAGATTCAATGGGTCACTTAATAACATTCCTTCTAGCCACTAGCCATCCATCAGACTTGACCAATTCACTAAATGCTCTGATCAAATACAAGTCGTGTTTGATGTCCAAGATATTAAAGAGCATTACTGCCAGACTTTCCTGACAACTGTAAATACAGATTTGTAAATATATTGCTTGCACAAGTTAAGATGTGACATTTAAGGATGTTCAACTGGGTAAGAATCTTAATCTTTAATAGTCAGGTTGAAATTGATTCTGTACAAATAAACCACATCTTGTTTTATCTATTCAAATTTATTTTTGTTTTGAATTTTGGATTTTCCCCTACAACTTACTGGCTAATAATGACTTCAAAAATTACCGATAAACCTGCTTTTTTTTTCAAAATGGCAGTCTTATCTGTTTTCTAGGTGACTTCCATTGCCCAAAAGTGCATTGGTAGTATATTTCTTGATTTGGATTAACCCAAGTAACAAAAACGGTCTTAAATTTAAAGATAAGAAAGTACCTCTGAAGGTGCTGATATAAATATTTAAATTTCATACCTTTCTAGTTTTACAAATTCACAATAATTAAACAATTGTGAAAAGTATCGGTTAAATTCCTAAAAGTTAATTTACAGCAAACTTGTAATACATGAATACCAAACAGTTTAATCCTGGTAACACATGTTATCTATACCGTAATCTAATTCTGTATTAAAAACGGGAAACTGAAATTGAAAGTATGTTACAGCATATGATCCGTTGATTAAAGCATCAGACACGTTTTGTAAATTTGACATTATTCAAGTCCAAATGGCATTTCTATCAGCTAAAATGACATTTTATTTCGATCTGAAAAAAGCCAAGATTTATACAACCTATCTTGCTGAATGACATTTTAATGTCACAAAAATGCCCTACTTTTACACAGACAAGGGTGATAATAACTCTATGTATTTATCATTATTACTTTTATTTACTGAATAACACTGGAGACAACACAAACATGGGTTTAATTTACAACTGTTTTTGAATACCTATTTGTGCCGTATAAAATTAAATGAGCATATTCACTGTTTAGATAACTCTAGCAGTAAATCCAGGGAAAATCCCAAGTAAAAGTGATCTCTATTTACCATTGTTAATGTTATTGACTAAATAACACTAGAGCAAAAATGGCAAAATTTGAACCTAATAATGTGTTTCATTAAAACTGTGTCAAACTGATACAGTTTTTCTATTATCAAAGTTAATTAGTTAGCTGAATGATCTTGAAAATTTTCTTAGGTTTGATTCATCTCAGCCATCAGAATCAAACACAATTGTCTGAGTCCCTTTTACTTTATTTCCAACATACTGAATCTGCCATCCACCAGGGCGGTGCCCAAGGAGGACATGATGGGGGCATTTGCCTACTAACTCCACCACCTCCCCCCATCATCAGCCTGCCCCAATCCAACTTTCAGTCATTAATACAAATTTCACACTCAATTTCCCCATTTTTGATCATTTAAATGTCAAAAACATTTGCAAGATTTCACATCAATTCTTAATGCAAATTTCAATTTTTCCTGAAATCTGTTCATGTGCTTCGAGGGCATTAAAAAATTCCATATTTTTTCTTCTGAACGTTTTTGGTTAAAAAAATGCCCCGTGTTTTCTTTACCCTAGTTTGAAAATCCTGGTGCCCCCAGTGCCATCACCCTTTGCCTAGGAGTTTATCATTTGACATTTCATTCAACTGTGGTCATAACATAAAATATTTAACAAAAGCATTTCTGAGCAGATTATGACCACTACTTGAGTGTATTGAACTAAAATCTTAGTTAAAGTACAGATCTTGGGATGGAATTCAATTCTTTTTTATCAATGCTTTATACATCAGCCCCATTTTATTTGATTTGAACTTTGCACTTATAAAATTCAGAAAAAAACACAATACTATATAGATTGTCCTTGATCTTTCTTTTTTGAAGAACAGTTTTGGAAGCAACATAAAAGTATTGTTATTTCATTTTTCAGAGAAAAGTATAATATTCAGCTGTGATTTTTTTAAATTATTTTCTCAATATTAGCATTTTCTTTTTTGTGTATTCTATCAATTGATAATTAAATCTTCTCCAGCAAAAAATATAGACATATTTTTCAAAAATATATCAAATGATGATCAAATTTGAATTGTTTAGATTTCAAACTCGGATGATCAAATTCTCTTCTTATTTACTTGGTCTAATTTGGGTTGCTGAAAGAGAATTAGGCAAATATTATGGGAAATCAAAATTGCCTATACATTCATTTGTGTCTTTAAAGGTATTTTCTCCTCATACAGATTTTTGTTAAATATCATGGCCAAAAAACAAATTCATTTTTCATTTTGTCTTATTAAAAATCAACATCATGCTTTCTGTGTAGTCATAACATACAGATGTTTGTGTGCGCCCTACTTCTGCTAGACAAGGTTAAAGATAAACCAATATATTTCTCATCATCATTAATGATTTTGACAAATTATAATGGAGCCAGTCTATGGAATAACAGCTTAACGAAATATTCAGAAACAACATATCTGAAGTACATCTCTAGAATAAGTTATTTATTTATTTTTTATTTTTT
>JXSR01S005313.1:37908-53024 GCA_000969725.1 Ophiothrix spiculata | reverse complement strand
AATTCATCTGCTTGCTCAACTTACTATCGCCAAACATCTATAGGTACATAGTTCATTTAAATTAAAGCAATACTATAAGATTTTAAAAATGAAGCGCCCCTGTCACTCATGAGTTTCGATTTCTTGGACTTAATAGGTTTGTTTTGTTGAATCCACTTTTCAGTAGCAAAACACACTTGTAAACGCTCTTCGATATTCATATTCCTTCATTTTAGGTTGTTTTTACTCAAATTTATTTTTGATCAAAATCCTATAGTTTGCTTTAACTGTAAACAGAAACCTGAGTTCATTCAATATAGAAATACAAAAGAAAACACTGTATTTAACTAACATAAAAATTTTGTTTCTTATATATTAAAATTTACTATTGTATACAATATTGACTCATTGAAAATAAGAAAAGTAAGTAAAGTAGTTTATTGACACTGTTTCAACAGGTTTTATTATTTTACGCTCCATGTTATCCATCAAGCACTGATGAATCAAACACCCTGGAGGAAGGAGCACTTAACTTGAATACATGATAACTATGCAATGCTAAATTTACAGCATTACACATCTAGAAATACATGACGCAATTATGACAAGGATCAAAACTTGAGTCAGATGCATTGCCCTGCATTCCTCTACATGAGCAAGTCTTTTTAAAAGTAATTCTTAATAATGCTGCTCTGAAAAGACTACATATCTTATACTCTACAACTTCTACTCAGAGTATTTCTAAGGGTATGCTGGCCAGAATATAAAAATAATAGAGGGACGTATCAAAACGTTATAAAAATCACCCAAAAGAAATACAGCCAGGAACATATTTTTATTATGTGATCCTTTAAGGCATTTCTGAATAGTGATTGTGCAAAGTAGCACAATTCTTCCACCGAATACTGACTGTCCACAGCAACATTGCAGCATATCTTCTTTTGCAAGTAAATCCACTTTGTATTGGCTGAAAATTAACATTTTAAGGTTGGTCGTACTTTATTACATCATTTTGACATGTTTAGTTGACTGGTTTTCATAATTTTGGTATTAATAAAGAGAGCAGATACTCTAACCTAACAACTAAACTTTGTGGGCATCATCATAGATTTACTGAGCCGTAACCCTTCAAATGCAGAGATTTACTAACAACGCATATCTCAGTTTTCCCCATCCAGTTTATGTGGTTAGCGGGATATGATACCATCATCACTTGTAAAGAAAGTTTAAATGCCTATGGAACTTTTTGTACTAAAATGTACATAAGGATAAGTGTCCATTCTGACAAAATTTCATCAATATAACTCCTTCACTTCTCGGTGATATTTAAAACCATTTGATACTCCTTGTATATATTTGGGCCCAATATTATGCTAAAATATGCCTTCAGCAGGCAAAATAGAAATATAGCAAAAGGTTTCTAAGGATGTTGGGCAAAATTGATTTATTATATCTGAGTAAATCTAATTTTTATACATGTTAGGTTAAATCTTTTACTATTTTATCGTTATAATGTTGGTAATGCATTCTTTTTGTACAAAACCACTTTGATGCTATTGTACCTAAAAGCAAAATTGTAACACGCTTTAAAACATGTGGTTTAGAGTTTATCTTACAAAGAACAATCAAAACAATTGGATAAAATTTCAATCACATCAAAATAAACTTTGTTTATAATTCTCTAGATTTCTATATAAAGTTAAACTACCGTATAATTGATTTTTGATGAGGCTAAGCTATTCTCTGTAATATCCATCATCTGTTCACCTAAACTCTTGAAAGTTTTTGTTTATTCTATCACATGAATTTAACATAGAATGATAACAAATCCTTGATAAAAATTGACACATTGCTACTTGTAATTGTGTCAATTTCCCTCAGTTTGCAAATGTTAAAACAATCAAGCTGTAAAATGCACCTCATCAACGTAGAGTGATGTGGGTAATAGCAGTTTTGATAATGTTCACAATTCCCAAATGGTTTCTGTATTATACCTCAAGTAGAACAGACTTTATGTAAGTCTATCTGACTTAAATAAGTCTATGTCCTAATATGTTTTCTTCGATTCAGCACTATTTGAAATTCCAAATGTGTATTGAAGCTAACAACACCTTTTAACTTAGTAGAGCTGTATCAAAAAGAGTTTATGAAAATTAGAGCACTGATTATATGCAATGACAAACCAAGAGGCATTTCTCAGTTGTTGGCTGTGTAGCAACAGAAAACAGATTTTTCACAACGTACATGTCTAGAAATTTTGGTTACAATATGATATACCACGCGAGTCAAAAAAACTGCAATAATTAGATGGAAGCCATATTGTAAGAACAAAAGTAATTTCGAACAAATAATATTAATTTCTAAATAGATCATGAATGAAGCTTTCAAAGGGTGAAAGAATGGTGCAAATTGATAAAGGCATTGCGAAGATATCCTTATTTGAATATGATGGTATGAAAACAGTACTGTCCAAATGAGCATGCCTCGTCAAACGACAGTTCATAACGAGTAAGTACCAATATTGAATTTCGTGCATGCACCTCTTGAATAATAACACCAACCGATTACCTTGCTCCAGTGAAAATCTCCTCTTAATCTATTAATTTACATATAAAAGATAATTTAGGCGGTCTTTCCAAGTGCAAAATGACACGTTTGGGGTACTGTCTTAGAAGGGAGAGCTTGTCAATCAGTCACTGTTTAAAATGCCTCAAGATCAGTTAACAAACGAGCAACGTGCTCTTATTGCTGATGTTTATTTTACCACCAAATCTCATGCAGAAGTGAAACGGAGATTCCGGGATGCATTCTCCAGATCGGGTGTACCATGTGCATCCACCATCTATGAATTCAGGCGAAATTCAAAAGAACAAGAACAGTCCATAAACTAAATAAACAGAGATCTTGAAGACCGCGAACGGCAAGAAGCAGGAGAAACGTCGATGAGTTCGTCAGGCAAGGGATCCCGAAGTGAGCTCGCAAAGAAATCCTCTGCCACATGTGTCCCAGTCCACGTTCAACCGGATATTGAATATATAGGGCCACCAAGCTCAAACGGCCCTTTTCAACGTACCCAAACCAAAGAGAAAAGAGTATGTCATAATTGTGTCCTACGTATTAAATAAAACATATGCACTACAGTTGGACAGAACTGTTTTTATGCCTTCCTATTCAAATAAGTGTATCTCCATGACGCCTTTATCAATTTCCCTCATTCTTTCACCATTTTAAAGGTAAATCTGTAATCTATTAAGATATATACATTTCATGTTCATGGCATCTCTTGTTCTTAAAATATGGCTTTTATTTAACTATTGCAGTTTTTTTGACTCACTCGGTATGATGTATGATATTAACATCAAGCTCGTAATCCTTTGGATTACTTTTTTTTTTGTAATGGAGTCTATTTTGTATCAAAATGGTTCAATATTATCAAGATATGTTATGTTGTACACAAGTTGAAACATAGTAAAACATGTGGTTTAGTGTTCATTTTACCTTTACCATAAGCAAAATGATAGGATCAGGTTTCAATCACATCGGAATAAATTCTGCATGTGAGTTTCTAGAATTCTAAAAAGTACCACATAACTGATTTCTGATGAGGCTAAGCTATTCTCTGTAATATCCATCATTTCTACACCTAAAAACTTACCATTTTTCTTTTTATTCATTCTTTCACATGAATACAACATTATATTGATAACAAATCCTTGTTAAAAATTGACATATTGCCACTTGAAATTGTGTCAATTCCCCTCAGTTAGCAAATATTAAAGCAATCAAGCTGTAAAAATGCACCTCATCAACGTAGAGTGATGTGGGTAGTAGCAGTTTTTATAATGTTCACAATTCCCAAATGTATTATACCTCAAATAGAACAGACTTTATGTAAGTCTATCTGACTTAAATTAGTCTATGTCCTAATATGTTTTCTTCGATTCAGCACTATTTGAAATTCCAAATGTGTATTGAAGCTAACAACACCTTTTAACTTAGTAGAGCTGTATCAAAAAGAGTTTATGAAAATTAGAGCACTGATTATATGCAATGACAAACCAAGAAGCATTTCTCAGTTGTTGACTGTGTAGCAACAGAAAACAGAAAAAGGGCCAAAAGGTTTTAAGATTACAACACAAATCTATTTTCACAACGTACATGTTGAGACATTTTGGTTACAATATGATATATGATGTATGATATTAACATCAAGCACGTAATCTTTTAGATTTTTTTTTTTGTAATGGAGCCTATTTTGTATCAAAATTATTCAATATTATCAAGCTATATTATATTGTACACAAGTTGAAACATATTCAAACATGTGGTTTAGTGTTCATTTTACCTTTACCATAAGCAAAATGATAGGATCAGGTTTCAATCACATCAGAATAAATTCTGCATGTGAGTTTCTAGATTTCTAAAAAGTTAAAGTGCCACATAATTGATTTCTGATGAGGCTAAGCTATTCTCTGTAATATCCATCATTTCTACACCTAAAAACTTACCATTTTTCTTTGTATTCATTCTTTCACATGAATACAACATTATATTGATAACAAATCCTTGTTAAAAATTGACATTTTGCCACTTGAAATTGTGTCAATTCCCCTCAGTTAGCAAATGTTAAAGCAATCAAGCTGTAAAAATGCACCTCATCAACGTAGAGTGATGCGGGTAATAGAAGATTTTATAATGTTCACAATTCCCAAATGGTTTCTGTATTATACCTCAAGTAGAACAGACTTTATGTAAGTCTATCTGACTTAAATAAGTCTATGTCCTAATATGTTTTCTTCGATTCAGCACTAGTTGAAATTCCAAATGTGTATTGAAGCTAACAACACCTTTTAACTTAGTAGAGCTGTATCAAAAGAGTTGATGAAAATTAGAGCACTGATTATACGGAATGACAAACCAAGAGGCATTTCTCAGTTGTTGACTGTGTAGCAACAGAAAACAGAAAAAGGACCAAAAGGTTTTAAGATTACAACACAAATCTATTTTCACAATGTACATGTCTAGAAATTTTGGTTACAATATGATATATGATGTATGATATTAACATCAAACTCGTAATCCTTTAAATTGCTTTTTTTTTGTAATGGAGTCTATTTTGTATCAAAATGGTTCAATATTATCAAGCTATATCATGTTGTACACAAGTTGTAACATTTTAAAACATGTGGTTTAGTGATCATTTGACCTTTACCATAAGCAAAATGATAGGATCAGGTTTCAATCACATCAGAATAAATTCTGCATGTGAGTTTCTAGATTTCTAAAAAGTACCACATAATTGATTTCTGATGAGGCTAAGCTAATCTGTAATATCCATCATTTCTACACCTAAAAACTTACCATTTTTCTCTTTGTTCATTCTTTCACATGAATACAACATATATTGATAACAAATCCTTGATAAAAATTGACATATTGCTACTTGCAATTGTGTCAATTCCCCTCAGTTTGCAAATGTTAAAGCAATCAAGCTGTAAAAATGCACCTCATCAACGTAGAGTGATGCGGGTAATAGCAGTTTTTATAATGTTCACAATTCCCAAATGGTTTCTGTATTATACCTCAAGTAGAACAGACTTTATGTAAGTCTATCTGACTTAAATAAGTCTATGTCCTAATATGTTTTCTTCGATTCAGCACTATTTGAAATTCCAAATGTGTATTGAAGCTAACAACACCTTTTAACTTAGTAGAGCTGTATCAAAAAGAGTTTATGAAAATTAGAGCACTGATTATATGCAATGACAAACCAAGAGGCATTTTTCAGTTGTTGACTGTGTAGCAACAGAAAACAGAAAAAGGACCAAAAGGTTTTAAGATTACAACACAAATCTATTTTCACAACGTACATATTGAGACATTTTGGTTACAATATGATATATGATGTATGATATTAACATCAAGCTTGTAATGCTTTAAATTGCTTTTTTTTTTTGTAATGGAGTCTATTTTGTATCAAAATGGTTCAATATTATCAAGCTGTATAATTTTGTACACAAGTTGAAACATATTAAAACATGTGGTTTAGTGTTCATTTTACCTTTACCATAAGCAAAATGAAAGGATCAGGTTTCAATCACATCAGAATAAATTCTGCATGTGAGTTTCTAGATTTCTAAAAAGTACCACATAATTGATTTCTGATGAGGCTAAGCTATTCTCTGTAATATCCATCATTTCTAAACCTAAAAACTTACCATTTTTCTTTTTATTCATTCTTAAACATGAATACAACATTATATAGATAACAAATCCTTGTTAAAAATTGACATATTGCCACTTGAAATTGCGTCAATTTCCCTCAGTTTGCAAATGTTAAAGCAATCAAGCTGTAAAAATGCACCTCATCAACATAGAGTGATGTGGGTAATAGCAGTTTTTATAATGTTCACAATTCCCAAATGGTTTCTGTATTATACCTCAAGTAGAACAGACTTTATGTAAGTCTATCTGACTTAAATAAGTCTATGTCCTAATATGTTTTCTTCGATTCAGCACTATTTGAAATTCTAAATGTGTATTGAAGCTAACAACACCTTTTAACTTAGTTGAGTTGTATCAAAAGAGTTTATGACAATTAGAGCACTGATTATACGGAATGACAAACCAAGAAGCATTTCTCAGTTGTTGACTATGTAGCAACAGAAAACAGAAGGGCTAAAAGGTTTTAAGATTACAACACAAATCTATTTTCACAACGTACATGTCTAGAAATTTTGGTTACAATATGATATATGATGTATGATTTTAACATCAAGCTCGTTATCCTTTAAATTGCTTTTTTTTTGTAATGGAGTCTATTTTGTATCAAACTGGTTCAATATTATCAAGCTATATAAATTTGTACACAAGTTGAAACATATTAAAACATGTGGTTTAGTGCTCATTTTACCTTTACCATAAGCAAAATGAAAGGATCAGCTTTCAATCACATCAGAATAAATTCTGCATGTGAGTTTCTAAATTCTAAATTCTAAAAAGTTAAAGTACCACATAATTGATTTCTGATGAAGCTAAGCTGTTCTCTGTAATATCCATCATTTCTACACCTAAAAACTTATCATTTTTCTTTTTGTTCATTCTTTCACATTAATACAACATTATATTGATAGCAAATCCTTGATAAAAATTGACACATTGCTACTTGCAATTGTGTCAATTTCCCTCAGTTTGCAAATGTTAAAGCAATCAAGCTGTAAAATGCACCTCATCAACGTAGAGTGATGTGCGTAATAGCAGTTTTTATAATGTTCACAATTCCCAAATGGTTTCTGTATTAAACCTCAAGTAGAACAGACTTTATGTAAGTCTATCTGAGACACAAAGTAGCTTTGATTTAAGTCTAAATCCAAATAGATTGTCTTTGATTCAGCACTATTTGAAATTCTAAATGTGTATTGAAGTTAACAACACCTTTTAACTTAGAGAAGTTGTATCAAAAGTGCAATGGAAATTTAGGGCACTGATTATATGGAATGACAAACTAAGGTATTTCTGAGTTGTTTGACTATAATAGCAATCCAAAACCGAAGAAAAGGGCATTTCGTTTATAAGATTGCTATGCAATTCTATTTTCAGGTTTATGTTGTATGATATAGGATTTTAACATCAAACCTGTGCTTTTGATTAATTTATGATGATATTGTTTATACTCTAGTTTCAATCAAGAAGCTTTATTGACATTAAATCTCTATTTTTTTGTACCCAAATGCATATGTTGTTGTTTTATAGATTTTGTTCTACCAGTTACGACAATTAAAATAATTGGATCAAGTTTAAATTAAAATATACAATCTGCATATAATTTCTTAGATTTCTAAGAAGTGAAAACAGATACTAGATTTGAGTATGTATACTGTATAGCCTGATAACCAATCTTAGAATGGAATTGACACACTGCTACTTGAAATTGTGTCAATTCCCCTCAGTTAATTAAAGGTGCAATTCATGATTCTCATGTGATGACAACCCCACCTCTTTTCTTGCTAAATAAAAAGAAGAATACAACTTAAATGTATTCTGGAAATGTCACTTGATTCTGACCATTTGTTTTCAAGTTACAAGCTTTTCAGCATTTTGAAAATCACCATAGGCTACTACTGTCGGGGCCCGAAAATAATTAGAAAATGTGACATTTTCTCACTTTTCTCAAAAATGCAAGCACATATGAAAGAATGGTTTGGGCATTGTAACATATAGCAGTTCTTATAAGCTAAAAAACTCAATTTTGATAGGGGTGACCTTGAGGGTGGAAAGTGGATATGAATTGCCCCTTTAAAGCAATCATACTGTAAAAATGCACCTCGTCAGTGTAAAGTGATGTAGGTAATAACAGGTTTTTTTTCAATGCTCAGAATTCCCTAATGGTTTCTATATGATTACATCTCAAGTAAAACAAACTTAACACAAGTCTATTTTAGAAACAAATGGATACTCTTTGATTCAACAATATTTGAAATCCTACTGTTGGATTGAAGTTAATGACACCTTTTAACTTAGCACAAATATTATGAAAAATAGGGCGCTGATTTTGATGTCAAACCAGGCGCAGCACCTGGGTTTATTGTTAGGAAGGGCAATCAACATATAAGACCCCAAAGGTACACCCATATTTTTTGATGTAGCTTTTAAAAACTGACCAACAACAAAAAAATGGTCTCACAAGCACACAGACAACTAATACAGAATATATAAAAATCTAAATTTCTATTTATCAACAACAGTTTGTTAAAAAGTACAAATATAAATGACGTTTGACAACATTTCTACCGGGTTTTTTTCCTTCTTCCTCTCTTTTCTTTTACTTTTTTCTCTCCTTCCCTTTTCTCTCATTTTAATTTTTCTGAAAAATCTTTAGGGGCCAATTGCCTCTGCCCTGCTGCCACTCTGATAATCAAAGAAATTCTGGAGTTTCTTGGCTATGTTAGAGCAAATCAAAACACATATATGGCAAAAGATGTTTTGAGTTTGCAAATCTATTTACTATATCCAATATTCTGCTGCTTAGATATGCAGCGATAGTTCTAAACTGTACAATACTTTAAATCTCTGTAGTTTGAAACATATTTCCAATAAATAATGTTCTTAATTGAAGGGAAGAGATGGTGACAAAAATACTATTATCTCTGAATAAATTTACTTCTTTAACAAACAACCTTGAGAGACGAATGACGAATATAGAACATCATCTAGGCTATAATAAAAACAAACACGTTGAACTTTAGGACCAAGTAATGTTTTGGTCACATTTGTAATAATGAAATTGGAATTGCCCAGAAGCAATTATTTGCTGCTACACCACATACAACCTTTAAGTGTGCAATAGAACACACATTTTCTACTATATTTTCTTCAGCTCAGAATTTGATATTTTTATCATTAAATATATAACTTATTACACAAATGTGCCTGATTAACTGGTATATCATTTTATGGATATATCTGGAAAAGACTATTAATTTTAGAGATATATGCTGCAGACGTGACACATCATAATTAATGCAAATCATGTTTTATATGTACATGTAGACTCCTATTGTGCTAATATGTGACCGTCCATCCCAAACCAGAAGTCAAAGTATGGTCCGTCAAAGGTTGTCAGGGAATAAAACGTATAACTGAGATAAATGCGTTCAATGATCAGTAAGCCCTCTGTTGATTGTCTTAAAAATATGCAGATGTATTTCGCATTTCCTATAATTTTGTTAAAATGAAACTTTGCTGGTATTTTGTAGTGAGCACAACAATTGCAAATCTGTCAAAAAATTGATTTCAACAAATTACGACCTTGACATGTATTTTCACCTGTAGCGCAAAATAAAGTTTCTGGCATTGCTTGTCCAAGGGGTTTCTGAACCCTAAACCCTAACCCAGCCTGCCCTAACCCCTAATGCTAAGGATGTAGATCCTGGGGGATGGGGGGGGGGGGGGGATATATCCCCCCTAATGCTTAACAAGTGGGGATGATTCGCATAATCATCCCCCTAATGTTGTGCAGTAAGAACTAAAAATCAGCACATGTAGGCCTATAATATTAAAATTATTTGAGTAAACATGTGAATTTTACATCTTTTATGGCTTTTTTTTTGAATACAAGGATTTGATTATAATATAAATATATTCACCAAATTGCACATTTCCACTCTCAAATTCAAAAAAATTTCCCTCTACTAAAAGAGGTGCGCACATCACCCGTAAGACTTCTACTAGTGCGCATATTGCCTCTTATGCAGCAAATCATCCCCAATATCAAAATTATATCTACAACGCTGCCTAATGCTAACCCTGGACCCTAATCCTAAAAATTTTGGATGGGACCTAACATACACTTGGTCAAGGATTTCAAGCACCCTCAACTTTAGAGCAATCATGACTTGAACTTGGGGCCTACATGAAGGGCTATTCTCCTTTTAATGGACAGATATTAGTATTTTAAAGAAAACATCGATTTGAAATAAAGCTCCATTCTGCTAGAAAATATTCTCCAAGGATTTAAAAGGTTTTCATTAACAAATGCTGATGATTTTAGCTGGGATTTAAAATTACTCACATAAGTAGCATTGATATCAAACTGAAAACCCAACACTTCAAAATCCTTAAAAGGCAAAGAATATCAAAAGGTGGATAATTCAATAACTCTATGATATTCTAATTAAATCAATGTGAATAGCGTTTTGAAACAGCAAAATAAATTAAGAATTGCTAGGAGTTCATATAAACTGCTTCAAGAAAGTTTCCAATTTCATCTGGAGCTTTATGAATCATATTTTGACACCTCTAGAGCCCAATTCCTTACCCTGAATGGGAGGGGGGACTACTATGTACAAAGGTGGCAATAGGGACATGTCAAAAACATGGGTAACAAAATTGCTCCCTGTTCCTTTGTGAAATTTTGTATTTTGAGTGATTTACATTTCAACATTTTCCCAAATGTGCACCAAATGGACATTTTTCAAAAACAAATAGAATACTTATGCCAAAATGGTACAAATTTTGGTAAAAGTTGTGATTTTTAATAACTAAATTTTGACTCGAAATTGGAAACCTTGGTTTATGGGTAGGTAACATTTTCTTGAAGATTTGTATTTTTATGAGTGGCATTGAAATGTAAGTGATTTATAGTGCCCTATACCTCCCTGGCTTGTAATTCCACACAAACTTGACACACTTCACAGAAGACATACAATTTGGCATCTCAAATGTTCAAGTAGCACATCCCTACCAAAACCAAACTTGAATGCCCCCTCCCCGCATTGCTAACCAGATGGAATTGCCATATCACAAAACACATGCATAGTTATCTCTCTTTCTCTCACTCTATAAATGTAGAAATACGCAGCTCAAAGCAAATCACATCTTTTAACGCATCTTTTAAAGGCAAGCCTCATGACACCTAACCCAAAATTAAATTCCGTATTTACACATTCTTTTATTTATTAATTAAATTAGTCTCACCTTGTATTGAAGATGCTATAAGACAATCTATGCATAATATAGCACTATAAGGTTGGGCTACAAAGTGCAGTTTAGCAATCACTTTAATACGATTTCCTCTGTTCTCCATAATCCATTCATAAATTTCCACCTGGCTAAGGCCCTGGAGACTATAACAGGCTAAGTTTCAAATTAATTTTCATCCGGCGGGGCTCTTTTTTTATCGGTAGATTCCGATCTAATGTTTTTCATAGCAATTCTCTCACCCTCCTATCTTAATTTTCAGCAAAATGCGATTAACAGATTTCAATCAACTGCAAACGTTAACTTTATGTGGTGGAATTTTAATATTTGAATATTCACAATTTTCTTCTTTAAAATTTAAACCTATTTTATTTTATGCCCATGAGCCTTCAATTACCAATCAAATATATGCCATGTCAACATATTGGGGTGATGCCTTTAGAGGATAAAAAAATAATAAATTGCCACATCGACGAAATAGATGGGAAAAATACTGCCTCATAATTACTTTATAAGTAAAAAAGCAGCATAATTATTCTATATTCTGATAAATTCAAATGCAAGTCACTTTAGACAATAACAAATAAGTGTATTATGACAATGTATGCGTTGATACAATCAATAGCTGGAAACCAAGCGTTAATTACGACAGCTATTAAATCATAATTACATCGCTATGCTCCTATTCTTGATTGTGAGCATACCGCTGTGAAAACATGATTCTGTCGTTAAAGACACGTTCGGTGGATTAGTTTCTGCAGTGTTCTCAAAAACTGTTCCAATATTTTTTGCAATGTAGTAAAGCTGATCTGCAAAACTCACTCAGATAAATGGGTATAACTGTCATAAATTAATTTTAAAGTTTGAAGAGAAGTCAGTAATACGCCACATTGTAAAATGTACTATGGATTTGTTTTGCCAATTTTGATTCTTCCACAATTCAAATAAGCCACATAAGTTTCAAAAGCAAATTGTGCCATACTCACAAATGTAAAGAATTTCCAAAACTGAAAAATATTCAACTGACAAATATTTGACAATATTAAATAAAAATCAACTAAAATCTTTAAAACCCGACAGATGAATCCCACTTTAAATGAGGGAATGTAAAATTTTGAAAAAACAAATAAACGCTTGTAAGTAACTTGGCATAATCTAATAATCAGGTTTTTGAAATTCCTTATCATTTTCAAATACGAACTATTTAGATTTACTAAATGTTGACAGGTATAGCTGTAAAATAGTGTGACATCAAATTGTTTTATTTGTGAAATGTTTTTTGATAGCAATAACGTTCCTTATCAGTCTGCTTAAAAAAGAAAAGATATGCAATAATGCAATTATTTTCTAATTGAAGGTAGTAATTCGGGATATGGTTCTAAGCTATTGATGGTATCAATGTATTCTTTTGTTTGATACTAATATCTTAATTCGTTAATGTCTGTAGTGATTATGACAAAGGTCTATCTATATATTAAGGAAAAGTAGGGGGTGGGGGGATTACTCAACTTTGAGTTACATGCCATGTGCCACCAAAAACACTAACTGAAAAATTTAATGACCCACTATTTTTTAAAATTTGTCACTCAAAGACTAATCATTTCCTTAGTTTGATGGATTTTTCAAAAAATTGCTAACTTTGTTACAAACTTTGAAATGTTTTTTGTCTATTTTGACCCAGAAAGACACTACTTTTTTGTGGATTTCACCCAAGCCCCCCCCCCCCCTATTTTTTCTGCAAAACACCCCTACTTCTGAAGTGCACGGTAGCACTTGTATGTCATTTTCAAATGCGAGTCATCCCCATGGGGAAAAAACTTAGCATGAATTGTAACAACTGCAATGTGACAAATGAACCGGTACTTTGGTCTGACTACGGATGTTACATCCCAATTTTAAAGTGGTGCCCATAAAGATATAAATTTAAAAGAACAGGCAGCTCATGTATCAATCGCCCCCCATTTTAAAGCAAGATTGTAATTTAATGCAAAATTTGACACCATTTTTCAAAATTGTGCAAAAAACATTAAAATAAAATACCAAATTTTGCAATGAAAGAGGCAAATCAGATGGCCTGAATTTTGGGCCAGGGGCGGACTGGGTTCTCAAACCGGCCGTGACAAAAAATATTAAAGCGGCCCTTTCGATCATGGCAGCAAATTGAGCGAAGCGTGTGACGGGTTGGGTCCAGGGGCCCGCAGGGACCCGGTTGGGGTCCATGGGGCATCGGCCCTGGTGGGGTTCCAGGGGGCGAAGCCTCCGGAAAATTTGGAGAACAGTTGCCAGCAGCAGGGGCCCGCCTTAGGGTCCCGGCAGCGGTGGGGTCCAGGGGGCAAGGCCCCTGGCAAGCCCCCGGAAATTAAGGGGTTTTATGCAAATTTAGGGGTCAAAGAACGTTCTGTAAGTCCTCATTTGCAGCCACCTATACCAAACTTATAACCAAAGTAAACTTGAGTTGAGTTAACCCTTCCAAGGGCCGTCTTTAAAACCTGATTACGGAATAACTGGTCCATATCGGTCTCAAGTCTTCTTCCCTTTCTTGTCTTCTCTTTTTTTTTCTTTCTCCTCCTTTTCCGCTTTCTTTTCTCCGTTTTTCTTTCCTCTTTCTTCTTTGTGAGTAACCGGCCCTGAACGTCCCAAAACCAAGCGGCCTATGTGGCAATCGCCAAAATGCCACCGTTGCCAGTCCGCCTATGTTTTGGGCACATCCCTATACCCACTTTATAATGAGTACATCCCCAATGATAAAACATAGACCCTTGGCATAATATAGAGGCCTAGACATTTAGGCTCATCCATTAAGACAGACTTGCAGCCAGACGGAGATGTGAGTTGTAAAGTTGTTCCTAAATCCCTTTCAAATTAAAACTATATTTTTAATATTTATCATAAACGGTAAACTTTCAAGCTTTTTAGGACACTTATTGGTACTAGGCAAAGGGTAATTCTATATCATCATATTTTAAGGGGCATGTTTCTTTAAAAAAATTAAAAATTAACTTTGAACAGTGAGACTGTCTTAAAGGAGCTTTGTCCAATTTTTCAATATTGAGTTTTCAATGTCATATGAAAGATGACCACTCACGAGGTCTAAGTTTGAAATTTCTGCTTAATCGGTCAAACTGTTTTGATCGTATGGGTAATTTAATAATTTTGTATTTTAGAGATGCTTACATGCTACTGTGTAAAATTAATTATGGTTACCAAATTAGACATATTTTCAAATATATCTCCAAAATGAAACATAGCTCGGCCGTGAAAATTCTCATTAGTTTTAATGAAAAAATATGAGCATCCTTTTGGTACTAAAATCACAAAAAGTTTGAAAAAAGTTGAGGCAATCGGACAATGCTGCTTTAAGTAAGACACAGCATTTCAGGGTATGCTGTTGACTCATATTAGCGGAGATCAAAGGATGTCAGGCTAAGCTTATTCAATAAACTTAATCCTCCACACTCTTCACTTAATCCATCAGCATGGTTTCAGGGAAACATCGTTTTTAATTGGTTTTGTGTTGCTCTGTCTAATGTCAAAAGGGCATCGATGATATTTAGTTATAAGGGCATAGATGATACTTCTGTAGAAATAAATTTGGTGTCGTGTTTGTAATTTTATGAAGTAATTTTAACTTTTTTGATCTTGTTCTGCCTTTTTAATAC
>JXSR01S005313.1:21062-31985 GCA_000969725.1 Ophiothrix spiculata | reverse complement strand
CTAAAAAACATATTTTACGTGATTTTTCACTTCTTTTTACAGTTATTGTATTAAAAACATGTTTTATCTTGCCAAAACATCAAAATGGTAAAATTTCAGAAAATGTGTGAAAATGGTGTGACACCCCCCCCCCCCCCCCCCCCTTCTCCATGTACATGCATAATGAGTATATCAAATGCATGTTTAACTTCACAATTCCAAATATCAACATGTAATTTTAGGATCCATTTTTATGTTGAAAAAGTGAAGAGAATTTGACTGATATGTCCATGAACTCCATCTCATTATGACCTTATTTGCATCACACAAGCCTCCCATTTTTTTCCTAAACAAAATGAAAATTGAGTACCCCCAGGTTTATTGCGTACTTGTGTGATGTGCGTTAAATGCGCACGTTTAACTTCACCACCAATTTCAAATATCAACATGTTATTTTAGGATTCAGTTTTATGTTGAAAAAGTGAAGAGGATTTGATTGATATGTCCATGAACAACAATCCATTCCATTATGATCTGAGGAAGACATCATCATGTGAGTGCAAGAAAGTCTTATCTGCAATAGCTGCCATTTGTCATTAATTTAGATTGCACACTGTATAATCACCAGTATTGGATCAGTGCTCTTGAAATGGTTCTTCAGGTGATGGGTTCTTCAGGTGATGGTGTCACCTGAAAAACTATTTCAAGAGCCACTGACATATGGAAGAGAAATTTTGTGAATTTTTCACATTCTAGTTACTAGGTGTTAAATAAATATAACTTAAGGCAGCCATTGCAGATACGACTTTCTTGCACTCAGATGAACACATGTCACATTGGTAGTTGATATATTTCACGATGTATAAATAAAGCCTCGCTACGATTCCGGTTTGTCGCTAATATGATTGATTAATACAGACATGATGACATCACATAATGAATAATCACCACATACTGCACTCCATGGAAACAAAGCACTTTGTTTTCATATACTCTCTAGACAGCATTCACAAAATCTTTATTTTTAACAGGTAATCTCAAGTTTGTTAACACAAAATCTTATTTTAATAGGTAATCTCAGGTTTGTTAACACAAAATTTAACATCCCAATAACGCAAAACATTTCTTATCCTAGGTTTACATTTTGATTGCTACATCAGTTTAGAAACACCAATTTATTAATACATATGTGGGCCAAATAATTTTGTGCTAACATTTTCTACTGTATTATCACTAATTTAAAGTCCATAGTGCATTTAACGATAGCCCTTGGTAAAACAACTGATATTAACCATTTTACATATTTTTATCAAATAATGACAAAAGCATTTGTAACTATTAAAAAAAAACAATATTAAGTAATGGAAAGAAACATAACCATATTTTTTCTGAACTTGATTTCTTTGCTTATCAAATTCTGTAAGCTTCAACCCCAGGCTTCAACTTTGTAAAACTACATGAAATATTTGACACAGAATCTGCCAAAAATTCTGCATGCTTGACACACTTTCAAACCAAATCTTTCACATAATTCATCCATAACAATTTATCTTAGAATTTCACATCTGACTTGCTGCTTATAATGTACCACAACAAATATTTTGCACTTTAAATTTCTCTGCTTATCTCTCTCTCCTTCTCTCTCAGTTCTTCGCATATTACGGATTTTGACCCTAGTTCAGGAACAAGGCCTAGAGCATAATGGAATGATATCAGAACTGACATGGTTGGAATACAAACTTATATATCCAAGCATTCGTTGCACATGCAAGAATAATGGCACCTTTCTACCTGAATCAAATTCAACAACATGCAATTCTTTATGACAATTCTGTGGGTTGGGAGATATTGTGTCGGAAACCATTCATGGCAGCCATCTTGAATTTTTCAAGCCTTTCTGCATTTTTTAATATCAGAGATGGAAACATGTTTTAACATATTTATGTCATTGACATTGCTTTTACAGGTGATATAAAGTTTAAGCATACCTGGAAAATGTTGTTGTAAACATTCACTTGTGTATATCTCTATTTTGTTTGTGTCTTAATTTTGCGCAATTTGATGTTTTACCAAGATTCATCTCTGCGTTAATTAATTTGCACTAAAGCAATCAGTTTGCTTTCAATAATAGCTCCCAGGGTATATATAAACAACGGAGATTGATAACGATCACAATTATTGTTATTTAGCTCAAACGCTTTTTGCTTCAATACAAAATAAACCATTATGAATTGTTAACAAACAGTTATGGTATGTAAAAGTATGTAGAAATGTATTTCAAATATTCTAAATACATACAGTCTGTCTTTTAATTTAGAATCTTTGTTTTTTTAAATCAAGGTTTTATCAAGTCAGAGCCTGTAAATGTTGACTTGATGCACAAGAGTGTGTGTTTGTCTAACATAATGTATTGCATTGCACAAGCCATGTATGTATGTGACTGTAGCGCCATGTCTATTGCAATATATGACGCGTTACATCAAAAGGTACAACTTGTCGGCAAACCCGAGTCAGAGCTACGGCCATCTGAAGTTGAAAATGAATGAAAAATGGTCGGAGGTTGATTGTTAGATATCTTTAAAAAATGAGGTCCGTAAAGTATATATTTTCAACAGATAAATTTGTTTTCTAAACAAATACACTCTTTAAGATGTGAAAAAATTGAGTTGTGCGTGGCCAAGTCAGATCCAGTCAGTTTGAGTCTAAAATTGTCATGATCTTCAAACATGTTTTTCTCAGAAGTGTTTTTTAACCATCAATGTTGTCATTCATTGTTTTGTCATAGCTTGGAAACCGAATGTCCGATGCTTTAGTTTTGGTATCATTTTAAAGCTGATTATTACTTTCAAGTCATACCAACAACTCAATTTTGATTTTTGGACCCAACATATACCTTTTGATGTTAGGCGTCACATATGCCATCATATGCACATGGAACTTTATTATTTCTTAACACCATCCATGTAAGACAATTATAGAGAGTCAAATCAATGTTGTAACAATGCAGGTGTGTGTTAATTACTGATAAAACAGGAAAATAAGGTCTGCATCTATAAACATTCTTACCTATTTGTTTGGTAGATGACAGCCAGGAACATCAGGATGGTTGCCAATCAATCAATATGCAAAGAAAAATACAACAGAAATTGTATTAGTTAAGATTTCAAAAAATGGATGCTTAAAAAAATGCAGTTCAGGACTACTGGAAGTATTTGGAATTTTTTTCACGAAATGGGTCAGTTATTTTAAAACACAGCAAAGTTCAATGCAAATTTCATTGGTATGAGTAGATCCTGTATAATGTATATTCCCAGAGCTACCATGGATTAATATCAACTTCTCTTCGATATAGCTTTTTTGCCCATGTGTCTAATAACAGTGTGTTTGCTACCATTAGTGTTTACTATCATCAGTAGATAACAACCACAAGGGGCTTGTATGGCATTGATCTCTCCTGTAGTGCAAACCATCTTGCTGGACCATCTTGTCCCTATGGACGCTATAATAAAAGCTTCTGTAACAGTTGAACAATCTTATCCTAAAATGGATATCTTCTTTTTTAAGAAAATAATTATTCAGGTTCATTTAATTATAATTAACATTTATAACAGTAGAAAGTAAATACTAGCTGACAGCAAATCAGCTTTTTTAAAGGTATATTAGAATAGTTCTACACCTTTAACACCTTATTTTTTTCAGAGCAAAACCTGATTTTGAAAGGGCGCTGAGGCGCTGTCAAAATTGCACCCCCTGATAATAATCAAATGTATGTTACATTGTTCACAAACCATAGGCAATTTAGTTTGGTACAACTTGACAGCCAAATAAGGATGACAAACAAAGAAATGTGTTATATCAGAATCTATAGTTTTGCATTCTGTAAATTAAACACTTTATTCCAGTTATCAGTCAAAAACCTTTCCATGGCCTAATTTTGAATCACTTAGTTCAATTTTCGCCTACAACTCTATCACCAGAACAAGTAATAATAATGGTGATTTATTTCGAAGTAGTTATTTTAGTATTCTATAAGATAAATACTTTATTCCAGTAATCAGTCAAAGCCTTTCCTTGCCTAATTTTGAATTACGCCGCCCAGTTTTCACATATAACCATGTCATCAGAGAGTCATCAGAGACATGCTATTCCCAGGGAGTTATTTTAGTATTCTATAAGTTCAACACTTTATTCCAGTAATCAGTCAAATCTTTCATATTCTGTAAGTTCAACACTTTATTCCAGTAATCAGTCTAAACTTTCATATTCTGTAAGTTCAACACTTTATTCCAGTAATCAGTCTAAACTTTCACCTGGCCTAATTTTGAATCATATAGCTACAAATTACAACCGCATTGTCAGAGCAATTCATTCGCAGGTATTTACTTATTGCATTCTATTCGAAGTTTCTACGTTTAATACTTTATTCCAGTATTCATTCAAAACCTTTCTATGTATGGCCTAATTTTGAATCACTTAGCTCAAACCATATTACAATAACAAGTTATAATAATAATGGTGATTTATTCCAAAGTAGGTTTAGTATTCTATAAGATAAACACATTATTTCAGTAATCAGTCAAAGTCTTTCATTGGCCTACTTTTGAATCACAAAGCTCAGTTTTTACATGCACAGCCTACGTTTTCATCTGTTAATGTCCATGCTAAGCCTAAGATACATTAAATTAGATGAAGCATTGCAACTGGCAAATACTGTTTTTAGAAGACAAGCAATTTCAATTATGTACAAATTAGTAATACCACATATATGTTTTCTACAAATTCACTTAAAAAAAAAAAAGAACGGTTATTTTCACTTAAAAATCTGAAAAGATAAAAATGAAATTGTTATTTCAAGCATCAACTCACTTGAAAGGTTAGCACCATTCAATTGTTTTAATTTTGTTTTCATGCTGCCAAAACTTATCTTTAACTTATTCTTCCATCTTGTGGTGGCAAATAAGACTTAAATTCTGACGATATTGTCCTACTTTTAACAGTAAAAAGCAGCAACATTCTCAAATTCAATGTGTTTTATTTAAATTAAAAATTAATACCACTTTGAATGAATTCACAATTTGATAAAACCCGAGACTTTTCTTTTAAAAAGAAAGTTTCCACTATTCTCTTGATAGCAAATAAAGTTGGTTTTCATATCCATCAGAGGCTTGACCTATTTACACGTCACCCAGACATTTTTCCAATTACAACCGTCGCTTCCCAATCCAAAAGTCAGTTATTTCTGTTGCGAGGTGGCAAAAGGATTAATTGCCTTGCTGGTCTAAATTGACAAGCTATTCATTTGCGATCATCTCAACCGGTAAAAATAAAAAGTTATCGGCTCAACCCCCAGGTGGGTTATCTTAATGTATAGATGCTACTCCTCAATTAACTGCTAATAGAGCATAGATCTTCATACTTAAGCCCCTTACTAGCTAGCAAATTCTCAACCTGTTTTCCATGATTTGCGATATCTATTACTAGCGATGCAAGAGGATTCTCGAGCCAAGTCGTAGCAATTGAGAGGTGTTAGAGATAAGTCTCATTTGAGACCGGTGTTAGGCAAGCTTGCTTAAAACAATTGCTTCTGTTTCATCACAGACACTGATTGTAGCATTGATTTGAATTTGTATGTGAGAACAAGATAATGGAGAGAAAGGGATAGAGAAGATTAGGAAATCTCTGATTGATACCGCATTGAATTCTTAAAGATATATGGAGAGATTAGGAAGATGCTTGATGATGTGGATACAGGTAGAAATGAGATAGGTGAATCAAAATTAGGCCAGGAAAGGTTTTGACTGATTACTGGAATAAAGTGTTAAACTTAGAATAGAATGCAATAAATAAATTTATGGGAATGAATTGCTCTTGCAATGTGGTTGTGTGTGAAAACTGAGCTAAGTGATTCAAAATTAGGCCAAGTGAAGGCTTTGACTGATTAGTGGAATAAAGTATTTATCTTAGGCCAAATAAAATTAATAGTTTGTCTCAAAGCTTTTTGAGTTCTAAAAAAAACATCATGTAAATATATGAGAGGGTACATATGGAACTCTTGTAAGATAGCACTCAGGACTTCTGTCACACACGAAAAAAAAAGTCTAAAAAAAAACTTACAAAAAAACCTGCATTTCGCATTAGTTTTCAAGAGTAGGAGAGCTTTGAGACAAACTATTAATTTTATTTAGCCTTACTTCTAAAATAGCTTCTTGGGAATAATGTGCTCTGATGATATGGTTATGTACCATGGGTCTAAAGATGGCTGATGACATATGACAAGATACTTGACCCATCTTTCTAAATCCCCCATCTCATGCGTTATATCACTTCTTCCGTCTTCCTTGACCCTGAGAGCAGGAAGTAATGGGTTCAAACTGGGGCATGTGACCCACAATCCAGAAACAATGGCTGCTGTCAATATGTCATGTCAATGACTGATGATACATGACAAGATACTTGACCAATCTTTCAGAGTACCCCATGTCAAGCCCACATGAGTTATATTACCCCTCCCTCTTCCATAGGAATATGTGCAACAGGTTTAAACTGGGGCATGTGACCCATTGAAAACAATGGCTGCTGTCAATATGTCATGTGGGTCTGACAATGACTGATGATACATTACACAATACTTGACCCGTCTTTCAGGGTCCCCAATCTTATGCCCATATTAGTTATATTACCCCTTCCCTCCTCCTTGGAAGTAGGGTGTGATGGGTTAAAACTGGGGCATGTGACCCATAACCTAAAAACAATGCATCCTGTCAATGATGTGTCACATGAGTCTGACAATGACTGATGATACATGACAAGGTACTTGACCCATCTTTCCAACTTGATTAGTAAAGGAAGGGGGTAGTCATGCATATGGATGGGGTAATGAATCTGATGGTAATTACACATGGCATGTTGACATAATTACAGACGGACGTGTTCATTCTAATTTCTCCAATGCAGGAAATCATCATGATCCTGATTTGGTGTAAAAATACAACAATAACCAGAGGGGAGGTTCATTCATGAGAATATTTTCTTACTAATCAATGACGTTTGCTAAGAAAATCCAGAACAGAATGCTGACCTTGTGTAACATATTGAGTTTGATAGAATGGGTACAATGTAAGCTTAAAGGAGCTTGGCTCGATTGGCTTAACATTTTTTTCATTTTTTTCCAAACTTTTCATGTTTTTGAGATTTTGGTACCAAAATGTTGCTCATAATTTTCTGATAACACAAGTAAAATTTTCACGGCTGAGTTACTTTCTATTTTGGAGATATTAATGAAAATATGTCGCGTATAGGCAGCTCTGAAATACAAAATTGCCCATAAAGTCAAACAGTTCAGAAACTGAAATCTGTTGAGTGGTCATCTTTCATATGATATTGAAAACTAATTTTTGAAAAATTCGACCAAGCTCCTTTAAACATAAATCATGGTGCAGTGAAGCATGTAATGCTAAGAGAAAGACTATATGTATACCGCCGCGGCAAAAGGGTCCAGTTGTCGGCTCGTACATGTTGCTCCTTATAGCATATCTAATGTATGGTATTTGTATACATCAGATATGCTACAATGAGCAACATGTAGGAGTCAACAACTGGACCCTTTTGCCGCGGCGGTACACATATGTGACCCATCATATAGAAAGGTACCTTAAGGTCTGCAAAATTAAAATTGATTTTTTGGTCTCATCTGAAAGATTATATTTTAAGCTTTAAAATGACACCTTGCTTTTGGTTATTGGATGTTCGTTTACAAAGTTACATTCATATTGATAAAAGGTATCGGGCTGATTCCGAAAACCAAAGTTCTGAGAAAACCAAGTTTAAAGTTTCTGTACTGGTTAAACGTGAATGAAGAAAGGATTTTTATCTCGATTTTTAAAACATTTGCGTCATGTTTTGGATGTTGGAACCTTATTAATATGATAAAATACACTTCAAAGGTAACATTTCTGATGAAATTAGAAATTCGACCTTGGACGTGATTTTTGACTATGCTCAGCTTCAATGGCCTGTATCTCGTAATTCACTATGCCGGTATTAAGGTACCTTTCGATATGACGGGTCACATATACACAACTTATTGTATTGGTTGCATCTTGCTCAATTTGTTTGTTAGATATGAATAGTGTTGGTAAGACATTATTTTATTTCTAAATCATCTTTTTAGGTCACAAGGTCAGTTATAATTATGGATACCTAGTTCTAAAAAACCCTACATGAATGTAGGTTAACATGTCACAATGCTTGTAATAAACTGAACCTATGAACCTTTACTATTTTTGAATGAATCATTGTCAACAATTTTATTTCAACAACACAAAAATGTCATATAGATTTAATAATATGATCCACCATCAATGGTCGCATCGGAGTGAGCAATAAAGCCATTTTAGACAAGGCAGGACCTTCAAATTTCATAATTTGGACAAAAATTATATTTGAACTGAGTAAAAACGTCCAACAGTTTTAATATTCTGATTCATCATTCATGGTCACCGCGGTGTGAAATGTTGGCAATATTTAAAGCCAAAGATTACCAGGCAAGACAGGGACCTTAAAGGATGGACTGCAAGGAGCCATTTGGTGACACTAGGTCAATAAAACTGGGCTTTCTCCATTGAGTGTCATCTGATACCGCATATATTGTTTTATGAATCTGGTGTAAACACTGGGGAAGGGGATAATACAAATATATGGCAAAGAAATATACTAAAGGTACCTTTTCTGGAATGTAGGGAGCCATTTGGTGACCGTAGGTCAATAAAAGTGGGCCTCCTTCATTGAGTGTCACACGATATTGCATATTTTGTTGTTTAAATCTGGTTGAGCACCTGGGAAGGGGCTTCAACCCGATATGTCACTGGGTGATAAGCCAAATATGAGGAAAACAGGTACTTTTTAGGTTTGCAAGGAGCCTTTTAGTGATAGTAGGTCAATAAAATTGGGCTTTTTCCTTGCATTACATCTATCTGGTCTGATACCACTAGTGCATATATTGAAAAGGGTGGTTTTTTTTTGCAAAATTTGACTGATGTGTGATTTACAGATAAAGTGTATCAGATTCAATAATTTATGAGAAAAGGACATTTCTTTTAAGCTATGAATCTTTATACAAAATAAGTATAAATAGATGTGAAAGGAAAATTTAGTAGATTTTACTTAACTGTTTTAAAGGGATTTAATGCAAAGTTAGGTAGAATGCACAAACACTTGTTAAAAAATGTGTAATGAAAGAAAAAAGTGGGCTTTTTAAATTATGTTGATACACATGTACAATGTAAAGTCTATGCACACCCCTAACCTGCTCCTGAGGATGCGCATCTTCAAGAATGATTTAAGGAAGGGGCAGGTGCAGTTGACAGTGAATGATTGGTGACATTGTGACCCACTCTTCCCGACTTAATTAGTCCATGAATACAGGCAAGTGATACTCAATGAATGGGCACAAGGTATGTATGTCAGATTGTATCGACCGAAATTCAAATCATGGCCTTTTGAAAGAGGAAAGCGGTATTCAATGATGGGTTGGTATGTATGTCAGTTTGTATTGACCGAAATTCAAATCATGTCCTTTTGAAAGAGGAAAGCGGTATTCAATGATGGGTTGGTATGTATGTCAGTTTGAATTGACCATATTGTAATCCTTGTGTCATGTGTGTGTATTCGGAAAGATGAAAGGAGGATTCAGTGATGGAATTTGTGGCATGTCTGTCAGATTGTATTGACTGTATCCAGATTCTTAGGTCAGTGGCCTTAACAAAAGGAAGTGGTATTTGAAGAAGGGGGCATAGTATGTATGTCAGATCACATGATCAAATCTAAACCAGGGAATATATAAGATTGGGAAATGACAGACAATTTATAAAGTGACACAGCTTACGCGCGCCGCCATCTTGCTTTCCAACTGCGCGCGCGTCTGCGTTGGTACTGCGGCGCTGCGTAAAGAACGCAATAGCGTTAGTACCAAATACGGCAGTACGAGGCGTGGCTAAGTTGCTTTATTTACAGTCCCTGTTGTATAGTCCGATGAGATGTTACATTGTCATGAACTTGTTGACAATGTTAGCAGTTTTTTCCGTAATTGTAAAATTGATTTCCGGTTTGATTTCACAGTGACTTGCAGGCGAAATTCAAATAATAAACAATACAGAAAGATAAAACAATTATGTGCAACCTAATTTGAGGATTCACCGTCACATACGCAGTGCATTTTGAAGTACAGAAATAACTTCTGATTCTGAATAAAAACGAGAAAAGCTGACTGAGAAAACGAAGGTACTTCATGTTATTTTAAGACAAAAGTGATAGTTTTCGCCGACTTTCGGGCCGTCGTGCCGTCACCGTGAATTTGACCGGCGACACTTAATATAATACTAGCCTAGTTCGTTCGTCCACCACACTAGGCCGGCGTAAGCAAAAGCCGTAAGCTTCCACATAGCCTCATCGACATAGGAAAAAAAAACTTTTTTCCTGATTTGCAAAATAAGGGCCGGTCAGTTGAGGACAAGCAAACAAATTTTTATTTTTGGCCACATGGTTTAAGATGTTAATCAAAAAAATGGGCCCCCCCCCCCCAAAAAAAAAAAACCAACAACAACAACACACATTCAGCTTAAAAGGCCGGCCTTTTAAATTGGTTTGGGTTTTTTTTTTTTTTTTAAACAATAATTGACAAAAAAAATAAATAAGGTAGACACCAGCAGTGAGGGTGCCAGAACTTTCATCTGAAGTTTTTATCCTTCAGTGTTAGCTTAGCCTTTTCAAAAAGTATGTAACACGAGCAGGTCAGAATCAATTTCAAGGGCTTTTAACATACAAATATCTACTCTATTTCAGTGAAAAAAATCTTGTATGATTCCAAAGATAATTTGCATCTTTAGTTTGATATAATTAAAAAAACTGTCCAAAAATCCAGTTATTATTAGTTCATGTAAAATCCAT